>CAUYON010200838.1:0-18423 GCA_963573935.1 Arctocebus calabarensis | reverse complement strand
TCCACCCCTGGTGTGTTTGCGGCCCCCGGGCTATGTGGCCCGTTTATCTCTCACTGGCCCCCCCCCCCCCCCACCCGCCCCCCCCCCCCCACCAACACCAAACCCACCCCCCCCCCCCCCCCCCCCCCGCTGCTGCTTCCTCAGACCGGTGCCTCCTCTGGATCAAAGGGACAAAGACCTATTAGCAAAAGCAAATAACAGTTCTACAGGCTGCACCCTGGGGCTATCCAAGCAGCTCCCCACCACCTCAATCCCTCCATGTAGAAGGTACAGGGGGTCAGGTACACCCAGGCCCTGGGTTCTGTGGAGAGACTGCCACTCTCAGCCCACCTCAGCCCTTCTTGGCTTGTGGGTTCAGTGTGTCGGCCACCTGGGGCACTGGCAGTGAACTAAGCAGCTTCTGCTCCCCCAGGCCCCGAGCCTGTGGGGAGGGAAAGAAGAGGTTTCCCATTCTCAGGGCCAGGGCACCTCCCTGGGCTGGGGCTAGGGAATCATCTCCAGACTGTTGGGTGAAGTCATGACACTAAAAATATGGCTGTCACCACAGTCACACTCCATCAACGATGCCCTTAATGGGATTTGACATTCCCTCAGTTCTGCATGTGTGGCCCTTTAAAAAGACAGGTGCAGGATGGAGGGGGAGAACTAACTCCTCAGCATCAGCCCTGGGAATTCCTAATCTAACCAAGTCCACAAACCACAGCAAAATCCGGACTGCTTCCTCTTACCAATTTCAAGGCTTCCAAAAGCCCTTGTCTGCTTCTCCTTTTCCCTAGGTTTGCCCCCAGCCAAGGTGACCAGGAAACCACAGCATGGAACCTGGGGCTGAGAGCAGCCTTCGGCCTCCCCCCAGGTGGTGTCCCTGGGACCCAGTGTGCTGTCCTGAGAAAGGGATGACTCCACCTTCCTCTCCACAGACACATAAACCTCCTAAAGGGCTGGTCCCTGCGGGTTTATGAGAGTTTGTTCCAGAAGGTGAGGATAAGCCGGCCAGAAAGGAGGAAATTAGTCTTAAGCAGAGAGGTTGATCACTCCCAGAAACAAGACAGGTGTCTCCCCACTGGGCTCCTAAGCCCAGCATCCTTGCATCCTTGGTTGTCCCTTTGAAGGCAGCCCACCAGTGGAGGGGCAGCGGAGGGGGAGCGGGTGAGAATGCCCCTTCCAGGTGTCTGCACATCAGACAGGAGAGCTGATCCCACCTCCCAGTTTCCGTGCTCTCCAGCCCTCAGGGCAATGCTTTTCCCCAGGGCCTTCCCAAGCCAACTCTGACAAGGTGTCTGCCTGTCTCAGGGGTTGTTTGATAGTTTGATTCCAAAACATTTCTCATCCTATCCTTGGCACTGTCTGATTTAAAGCCTCTGATGTCAGTCGGATAGGAAAATTCTGCTCAATGCTTACTTCTTTTGAAGGATTTCTTCCACATCACCCTTGGGTATGGAAGAGAGAAATGGAGGGAAGGAGGGAGGAGGGGAGAGAAGTAGCGAGGGTATAAAAAAAGAGACAGACCTTCTCCAATTCAGTCCCCCATTCTTCCAAATCCAGAAAACGATGTCATCCCCGGGACACAGAGGTATCCCATGTATTCAGCTGTCCCATACATCTTTACAGAACAAGCAAAGCCACATCACCAGGCAAGTTCATGTGGCAGATAAAAGAGCATTCTGGGGCTGGAACCCAGATGCTGGGGCTGCCAGCCCCACCAGGCTGGTGGCCTCTAGTGCACAGAGAAGGGCCATCTTCCCCTACAATAACAGCTCCCCTCCTCCTGAGGGAGGCCTGGGGCTCCAGACTTGCCCCTGCTCATGTTGTTCTTCTGTGCAGTCTCCATTGCTGTGACAGGAATGGACGGTGTCTGTGCAGCATGCCCCCTGCTCTGAGAATTACTGCTGCAGCCCTTGGCCTCCAAGGACAGCAGAGCTGCTGTGACATCCAGTGTCCCTCCCTTTCCTGCCTTGCTTCCTTCAGTTAGGGCCCTGGCTCTGTGCATTCATGGGTCAAAAAGACTTTGCCCAGAGTCCCTTAACCTAACCGAGCATCTGGCCTGAGGGCTCCCCCATGCTGGGGAGAGTCTTAGTGTGTTGTGCCATTGATGTGCCCCTTAGAACATTCCAACCCTCCCCCAGCTCACATGCTCCCCCTCTCTTCCCACTGTCACTCCCCACAACAGCCTCACCTCAGCCTTGCACGCCAGGCCATGTTCTCCTTCCTTGCATCTGCCTCTTTCTCCATCTGCTTTTCTCCATTCCTGGTCCTGCCTTAGGCTCACCTAAAAATAAGAGCTCTCAAAAACAATGGAAGAATCAGACATTCTTCAGGTCTTCTGCTTGCCTCATCAGTCTATCCTTCACCTCCTGGCCCTGTGAAATGATACCCCAGGGCCTGGAGCCAAGGGCTCCCCCCTCGGATCTTTGGGAGGGTCAAAGATGTCACTGCCTCCTGCAGTCAGCTTTGGTTCCTGTGGCGTGGCTGGCGAGTTCCCTGCAGGTCCCGCTCCAGCCTACTGTTAGCCCAGAGGCACCTACTCTGGCCAAAGACTCACATCCGTGGGGGTTGCTGGCCGCTGCTCCCAACTCCCTTGCCCCTTTCATGATGTGTGTGTCTCGGATCACATTTTGTCCCAAAAAGCTTTGAGGGCCTCACCAGTCTCCAAGCGTGGAAGAATGTCCACACCAACATCGCTTACACCCAAGTCAATCCATTTTCTTCAGAGCTACCTGGTCTGCCACCAGCCTCTACCCTCAGATTCCATTGACCCGAGGTAATATGAAAGGGCTGCGGATCACTTGGACCCTAAGCAGGCGCCTGCTCTGACAAGAGCTGGCACGTCACCTCCCACATACATTCCTTCATCCTCTCCAAACCTGAGCAACTGTGCTCTGGAGGATTTTCGAGAAAGAGCATTGTTTTAATGAAGTATTTTTCAGGGTTCAAATGTTATTTTTTATAAATGCAGCATTTTAATGGAAGATTCAGTATGAAAGAAAGAAATGTCTTCCTGGGCTCTATATTTGATTTTTGGAAGGCAGCATACTTGAGGGGAAAAAAAAAGTTAAAAAGCACAGGGCTGAGGCTCTGGAGGTACAGCTTCCAGCCCTGGCTTTGTCTCCATCATTTTGTGCGCCCGAGGGCCAGTCATGTTTCCTGCTCAGTGCCTCAGTTTCCCCATCTGTAAAAGGAGGGGTTCTGAAGTTTCGTCCAGCTTTTACATGTTAGGGCTTTCATTCCCTGCCATACCTGCTCCCTTCCTGCTTCCTTCCCTCCCCACCTCCACCAAACCACACACATCCCACGTGCTGCTCCAGGTGGCAATGTCCTCAGATGCCCCAGAGAGCCAACAGACTCCTCACTGGAGCCTGTGGCGGGGCGGGGGGGGAGGCGATGGGCTTGGCCACCTGAGATGCTCTTGAATCTGAAGGCTACCAGCCATTCAACAGGTTGCCATCTGTGTGTCATGGAAGCCCTCTTATAGAGACACACCCAGACCATCCCGGGTGGCTGGGGAATTCTGAGTTTGGAGTTTCTATTTTGGATACGGTCCTTATAGCTGGAGGGAGACGGTCCCAGTTTCAGAGAGGAGACTGACTGGAGGAGAGAGGCTAGGGCTTGAGGTCTATACGTAAGGGCAGCCAGGAAATGCTCTCCCAGCCACAGAGAAGCATGCGTGGCGCAGGCTCTGTGTGGCGACAGATGTCATTATATCCCACGCTGGGACACATGTGCATCTTGAAGACTACAGCCGAACAATGAGGCCCCATTCCAACCGGAGGAGGAGGGGGTGGCATCATGACAAAGGCTGCGAGGAAGTGGGTACTCATCTCATCTGAGTACCTCTCTGGCCTCTCCTCACGACACTCCCGTCCTCCCTGTGAAGGCTTGCGAAGCAGCAATGGAAAATCCAAGTCCGTATCATCACATCCACCTTGTAAATCAGCAAACATATTAATCTTCCATCAGTCAGAGAAATGACGCCGTGGCTGTGTGTTTCTTTCATGCCCTCCCTCCTGAAGGAGGGGAAGACCTTGCTCAACTCTGCTGCCCACCTCGCGTGACCCTCCAACGCCATTCCACAGGAGGACTCAGTCATTGGCTTCATAGTGGCAAATATCCCTCTAGTTCTATAACTCAACTAGACATTTTGTAGTAAAGAATTCTTAAAATTCTCTAATAAAAAGCAATTCTTACTATAATATTTTTAGTTTGGGGACACGATTTCCTAAGGGGGGATTAATGAACATTTTTATGCGTTAGCCCAATTTATCAATTCCATGTTTATTATTATGGTAGTACTGATGAACAAAAAAGTTACCTTTCTATCTGTACCTTTGCACAGTTCCTTCATGACTCATGTAAGCTTCGTGATGAGCAGTGCTCTAGTAACTACTTCTCCGTACAAATCTCATCATTCTACTTACCTGTCAAAGCACATTCTATATGTACTGTAAACGGATATCACCTTAGTAAGATTTAGTCTTCAGGATTTTTCCACTTTTGTCAGTAACAGATATTTATGGATTAAAAAAATAAAGCCGTTTCAACAAAACCTGTGTTTCTTTTGAGTAGCCACGTGCTTACTTTGACAGATAGTCAAAACCAAAGGTAATTAATAGTAAGAATGTATGCAATCTTTGGACTTGGGGGTGGAATCCAAGATTCATTGCAAATAGGAGCCAGGGAACTTGAGATGCTTTAGAACTGGATTATGGTGATGGCTCTGCACAACTCAATAAATTTACAACTCACCAAAGAGTATACTTAACAATGAGTGAATTTTGTGATGTATAAATGAAGTATGAAAGAAATGTGGAAAGGAAAATTCAACAGGTTGCCATCTGTGTGTCATTTAAAAATGGAGTACGAAAGAAATGTGGAAAGGAAAATCTAGAAGAAGTGCCCTTGGGCAAGGCATATCAATTCAAAGCAGAAATGAAAATTCTGGTTTTGTTTCCATACTCAGCTCCTCCAGCACTATTTATTATTCTTGGACATTAGGCATTAGTTTGATTTTAGAGTTAGTTCTTGTAGTTACCATGGGTGACTAGAGAGTACAAGTAGTCAAATATCCAGGTGTTTAACCCAGAGAACTAAGGTACACTAAATCAATGAAAATTGATTTAGATTTGGAGTTTTGTTCAAGATCCTCTTTATATAGACGGGTTTTAAATATCATTGTCTTTGACAGACATTCCCTTTTGCTGCTAAAGTCATCTGTCGTGCTGTGTTTCTTAATTTTTACCAGAACCTAGATACCAGTGGGCTCAGGTTTAGCTAACAAAGTGTTGCCAAACAGGACAGTTGGCCAGATGCCCAGTGTCAGCATCTCCATGGTTTCTGTACCCCACAGGTTACCAACTCCCCACCTCCCTTATAAAGAAAACCCTTCTCATTGAATGAATTGGGCTTATATACAAAAATTCCTTTATTCTACTTTGACAATGGCATTCATTACTTAGGACAGAGTTACAAACCTGTTTACTATTCCTGTGCATTATAACACATAACTACATGTACCCTAAAAAGTACCTACTCATTACAGCAATCACTGCTGTAGTGGAATTACTTCTGAGTTATAAAGTCTCTAACTCATGATGATTCATAGCTAGTATATACACACATATGTGCATGTTATAAGCATTGGAAAGCTTCGTTAACCCGTATCCATTAATGGAAAGAAACTTAAAAGAAAACAAAATTATAAATGGAGAATTTTTTAAAAGAAGTGTCATTTAATTACAATGCATATATATATGTATATAACTATGTATATGCAATTTAAGATAGTTGACTATTTTAAATTGCACACAAACTTTGTGGCCACTCTGTATATATAATTAAATTAGGCTAACACCTGTTCCCTAATGGAAACTCTCAGGAGACTTTTTTATTGAACAATTAATAACAATTATGTAATTAAAATGGTCAAGATATATGGGTCAGAGCACTCTAAACATGTTTTAAATGGTGCTTCTAAAATATTTTTCTTAAATAGGCTAAATATCCCCCTTTAAATATTCTCAACTCTGACAATTTGTTCAAATTTTTATTTGATTCTCAAAAATAAACTTTATTATAAATCCTGTCACAATAGCCACCAATTCCAAATTGGTGAAATCTGAATAAATGAGGTTTTAATATATCATTACTTATAAGCTGAGAACAAAGAAAATTCATGCTGGAAGCTGAGATTCTAAGAGTCCTGGACAACTTTTCACTGGCAGTGTCACTTCAGACACTAATTTTCTTCTTTATCATCTCTGGTTAAGCACAAGAATGAAGCCCCAAACCTCCAGGGGAGAGCAAGAAAGAGTCTCCGTTAAGGATCTAAGAAGACTAAGGACATTCACTGTTTGGGCTTAAAATTTGAGGAATGAAAAAATCAGAAAAGGTTTAGGAGCAGAGCTAGGAAAAGGAATGCCTTGATAGTACCAGAACAGTAAGACAAGACCAATGTCATCTCTGGGCCTTGGTTTTCTCATCTTATTCTGGTAACTTTTATTTCTTGGATGTGTACATTAAGGTAACTTTTATATCATGGATGTCTGGCTTAATGTCATCTCTGGGGTTTGGTTTTCTTACCTGTAACCAATGGGGAACTAGATAGACTCAAGACTCAAAATATCATGTCTGGTATTTTATCATTTAATTATCACAAAGCAATATTCAAATTATATCTAGGCTTCTAAGTAGCTGAAAGAGCTTGTGAGTACCCCTCCTGCTGACTTCCTTGGTCCTCCCCATCCAATGAGAATAGGATGCAGGTGAAGAGGACTGCACTGGGAGTCAGGAGACCTTGCTTCTTGTACTGGCTCCATCAGCTTTTTGCTGTATGACCTGGAAAAATAAATGTATCCTCTTCAAATCTCTGTTTTCTCATTTAAAACAAAATGAATGGTTCACACCCAGGCAACCTCTAAAATGTCTCTCAGCTTCTTTGGCGTCTGTTTTCTGTGACTTGGCCAAGACTGCAGGGCACTGGTGAGCTTAGCCAGCATGGATGGCAGCAGAAGGGTAGAGTGGGCATGGGATGAAAAATCCCTGGGCTGGAGCTACCACTTGTGAGATAACATCTTCCCAGTGCCCAGCATGCCTACTTTCATGTCAACAAGGGGTCTATAGAGAAAACAAAAATACTAAACAGGAGGAAGAACAGATCCTCAAAAACTGTCTCATCTGTTCCACTGGAACTCTTCTGTGACTTCCCCAAATCAACAACTTGACTGTCAGAGAAATCCAAAGTAATGCATTTTCATAGAAAGTTTTCAATATTTCATTATTTTACTGTGCTTTGCCCTTAGCAATAGAGCTCAAATGTCTGTTTCAGCACCAGACCTTTTCCACAAAGAGGAGAATTTTTCTTTAGTTTTTGTCTTGAACCTCAATCACAACCTCAAGTGCAAGTTCTGCTAACTTTTATTTCATGGATGTATATGTTACCAGCAAAGTTACTCACATCTTGTGGCAAGTGCAATATGTTGAGCCCTGCCCTCCTTCCCAGCTGTGTGTACCTTAATGATTCTTTCTTGAGTCATTTATAACAGCCATTCCTGCCGGCTCGTCATGGCAATCACAGAAAAGACCTCTGCTACATGAGGAATGTTGGCCCATGTGTTGGTCTTCATTTTAGATTTAGAGAAAACTAGAAACTGTCATTGAACCTGGTGCTACTCAAAGTGTGGTCCACAGAGCAGCAACATCAGTATCCCCTGGGAGCTCATTGCAACCCAGACTCCCAGTGCACACCCGAGACTTTCTGAATCAAGATCTCTGGGGATAGGACCCCGGAATTTAGAGTCTAACAAGATCCTTAGGTGACTCTCTGTACATTAAAGTTTGATAAGCATATCATTGTGCTAGTTTTTTTTTTTTTTTTTTTTTTTTTTAGTTTTGAAGTTATGTAACCCTGTAACAAGAATAAAGAATTTGAATTCTGGGGATCAGAGTAGCCTTGGTCTATGAACCCAATGACTTTGGGCAAACAGCTTTTGTACAAAGATTAGAACAGAAATGAGTTTAAGAGGATTACATGTTTAGGAAATGAAGAAATAGCTGGGGTGGTGTGTATAAACTACAGCAAAGTTTAAATAGAAGAGAGATTATGTGGCAACTGGACAGCATCTCAAGGCTGAATGGGAATCTTTAAAGACTCCCCAAACTTGAGTGTGTCAAAATATCCCCTGAAGAGAGGGGACAAGAGGGATAGGCCTGTTCTGCCAGGCATCACAGGAGACCAGAGCTTCTTGGGAAGACCGAAGGGCAGCTGCTGTGAGACA
This sequence comes from Arctocebus calabarensis, assembly GCA_963573935.1. Lineage (NCBI taxonomy): Eukaryota > Metazoa > Chordata > Mammalia > Primates > Lorisidae > Arctocebus > Arctocebus calabarensis. Next base: position 10,156 of record CAUYON010200838.1, on the reverse strand, counting down.
AGGAGAAAGAGCTGCCTGGAGAGGCACTCCCTGGGGATCCCAACACCCTCAGTTACATTTGAGGCGAGTCACTGAATCAGGCAGGAGAGGCTGGATTAATAAACAAGTCCCAAATCTCCTTAAAATGGCAAAGGCTTGTTTGTTACTTCCAGACTGTGGTGGATCAGCTGGGTCTTTGGTTGCACTTACTCTTTCTTTCTCAAGAACCCAGGAACAGGCGGAGGTCAGGGGAACTTGGATCACATGCTCTCAGCAACATCATGGAGAGCAAAGAGGGATCCAGAGACCCTGGCAAGATAATGAAATGGTAGCCCAGAGGGGCACACATCACTGCAACTCACATCCTGTCTGCATCTGGCTACACACCCCCACCCCAACACAAGGAACTGGAGGGTGTAATTCCACCACGTCCCAGGAAGGTGGGTAACAGGAAAGATCCCATAAGCAGAACCGAGGACCACTGTAATCACCATGTTGGGTTGAGAGATGGAAATTGGGAGTTTACGAAGACAAAAGACCCCTTCTCTATCACCACCGTAAAACCGTCAAAGTGCTCTCTGGCTTTTATAAAGCCAGAGAATCTCTCTGTAGCTGACTTATTGTATATAAAGCCAGTGGTGCGTCCATTTCTAATTTCTATTTCAAATTGGTTAGTGGATGTCTTATTCAGGAGTCATCTGATTGCAAGAAACAAAAACTCAGATTAGTTGAAGTGGAAAATAAAATACAATTATTCTTCATTAATATTATCATTATTGTGGGATATAAAAGCATCTCATTGGACATAAGGCCTGAAAGCATCACCAGGCTTCACAATTATTATTTTTTATTATTATGATGGGGAATAAAAGCATCTCACAGGACACAAGACCTGACATACAACCTGGCCTTACGAATACTAAGAAATAGAAAGTCATCCAGAGGCCTGACAATTCTCTCCCCTCTTTCTCAATGTCATCCACTTTCATTTCCTGCTCTCTGCAAATCTCCATTTCTCTTGTGTGTGGTTCCTTTTATAGATGTTCAAATTGGGCTCAAATGACACTTTCATCAATGAAGTCTGTGTAACCTTCCCTGGCCAGCTCCTATGGCTTGTTAACATAATCTCACTATACCTCAATTCCAAAGTTACTGGGAAAAAAATTCCAGAAGTCTCTACGATGACTCATTTTGCGGATCAGTTATCCATTGCTGCATAACAAAATGTCCCAAACATAACAGCATAAAACAACAATTATTGCTTCAGTCACACAGTTCTCGCCCAGGGTCCCTCATGTAGATGTGATCGGATAGTAGCTGAGTTGGGGTCAGGTCAAAGGCACCCTTACCCACACATCTGGTTGTCAATACTAGTTGTAACTTGGAACCTTAACAGAGCTGTCATCTGGGAGGCTACCTGTGTCCTCTCCGTGTGTCCTGAGCTTCCTCATATCACAGCAGCTGGGTTTCTAAGAGCAAATGTCCAGAGAGAGAGCTAGGGCAAGCAGGGGGGAGATATTGAGAGAGAGAGCCAAAAACAAGCTACCTCACCTCACAGGATACATCCCAGAGGTCACGTGGTGTGGCTTGCTCTGTGTAGAACATCAAGATGCTTCTGCCCAGGTTCAAGGGGGCAGGGACTGGGGGACAACACCAACTCTGTTGTTGGCAGGAAATGTAGCAAGTTTACATTGTCAGAAAAGTATGTTGATGGAAGTTGCTGCCATGACCATCTTTGGAAAACACCTGCCATGTTTTGGGTCAAGTGCGTCTATCCCTGCTCCCATAGCTGTGGTCAGGGGATCTTGGATCACATGCTATACAATGGTGGCAATCATCCCCCCCTGGAGCTGTAAGCAGTTTTCAGAAAACGAAGAGTGAGGAGGGCACACACCCCGAGCAGCCTCTCTACAAGGACATCCCTGAAGTGCTGAGTGAGTGTCCCACAAACGGATCACCCGCTCTTCTGTTCTGACCTCAGGACTCCAGAGAGACAGCTGACATGACATGCAAACAGCCAGTTCTGCAGACTCACATGAAGATATTCTCAACCAACAATTTTTTTATATATAATTTTATTACACCATAAACGTGTACATTAGTGCAATCATGGCACACAATGTGCTGACTTCATATACGATCTGAAATATTTTCATCGAACTGTTAAACATAGCCTTCGTGGCATTTTCTTAATCACTATATGAAGACATTGATTTTCTACATTTAGTAAGTTTCACCAGTACTCTTCTAAGATACCTCAACCAAAAATTTTAAGCCTTTCTCCCCTCTTCCCTTCTTTCCTACTCCTCTCCCCACCACTCCAAATAATGGTAACCCTTGCTGTACTTAGCACTTAAGGAAAAGGCAGAGAGAGACCAGAGGAAAAAGGCCCTCAACTTTGACTTTTAAAAGAACTTTTTTTCAAGCCTGTAGTAAAAAAATAGCTGTGCAATTCCAAGAACAATATAGTAGAAAGAGAAAGTATTTTCTTTGACATTGAAAGCTGACCTTTGAGTACCAATGAGCCAAGCTTAGAAAGCTTGAGTTTTTGCAGTAAGCATGGAGCGAGCAGATAGCATGTTGCTTGTGAGGGAGAAACTCGTCTTGTTATACAAGACATGCACTGGGGGAAGAAACCCAGGGAGCATCAAAGAAGAGGGAAACAGTAGGATGTACACCTCTCTGAGAGCTCCTAATTCTGATCACCCACTATGGGATGGGCTGGCAGGGGTAGGGGGTTCAGGGACACAGACAACAGAATCCTCCAGATAGACTACAGAGTCCCAAGGGCAGAACGGACTTCTGCCCAGCTTCTTGGCTGGCCCTCTGGGAGGTGAACTCCTGATGAATGTTCCGTGCCAACACTTGGAGATAACAGCAGGACAGGACCACACAGTTAGAAGGCCCCTCACTCATTCCCAGGCTCCCAGTTCCTAAGACGACAAATACTTCAGCTAAAAGATGCCTCCAAAGATTGGGGACCTCAGAGCTCACACTGGAAGGGGGCTGCCCTTATGAACAGACATCCATCTACACATGCAGTTACAGCTGGGAAGTTTCAAGCTGGCACATGCACATCCGAGATCCAGAGTCTTTCAAAGGCACTTCTCAAACCTTTTTTATCTCAGGACCTCTTCACACTCTTAAAAATAATCTAGGACCCCAAAGAGCTTTGGTTTCTTTGGGACCTATCTATGCGTATTTATTATACTCAAAACAAACATGGCAAAAATTCAAAATTTACTTTTTAATTCATTTTACAGTAACAACAATACATGCACGATGTGTTAACATAAATAGTATATGATATAAGAAATAACTACATTTTCCAAAAATAGAAGTGAGTGAGTTGAGTGGAATTGTTTTACGCTTTTGCAAAGTTCTTGTGTCTGGCTTAGTAGAGGAAAGTCTGATTCCAATGTCTGCTTCTGGGATCACTCTTCTGCCCATCACGCCTTGCACAGCCCCTACAGACAGCCTGGTGAATGCCGGAGGATGGGGAGAAGCCCCATTGGAGAAAATAGAGAAGTCCCTTTTCCCCAAAGTAAGACTGAGCTTGGGGCTATAAGAAGCTTTAGTTTTATAGTCCTGTGGAAATTGTTAACACTACAGTTAACAATTGGACTATTAATTACTAAGATCAGAAGTTACCAAATGACTTTTTATTTTCAAAGAATAACCTGAAAAATAGAGGCTAGGAGGAAGGAATACAGTTGTTTGCTGATGACAGACTAGGTTTATCTGCCTGGCTTAACTGTTATATAAACAAACATGCCAGGCATGGGACCTAGGCAATATGCCCCAGTACACTCCAGATTAAGGAAATGGGAACATTATGCTAAAGACAGGAAGTGGGAGTGTAAAATTCTAAGAATGAAAAACTGTTTGACATCCTTCATAGACTCCAAGAAGGGAAGACAAGGCTTTTACAAATCAGGGTTACATAATCTACAGGAGAGAACAAGATAGCATGGGGAAGGGAACAGTTGATGCCTGGACATCCCATTCTTTACCCTTCATCATCCTGGCCACTGCCCTATACGCCTCACTCCTCTTGATAACAGAGTCCAACCCTACCCCAACCACCAGTGCAGGCACATGGCTCAGACCAGACCAACTGTAGTCCTTTCCTTTAATTTCCAAACCGAAGTTTAAAAAGAGAAAATGTCTTCCTTCTCAGGGACTGGGCCTTAACTGTACAAATCTGGGGCTACCCACAATCTTGTCCCACACAATATGGAGAAAGAATGCAGGTGGTAGAGATAGCCATCACGGTGACCAACATCCATCCAATGCTTAATGCTCCAAAGCACTTTGCAAGCAGTAAGTCATTGACCCCTCACACCCTCTATTATGATGTTTGAACTACAGTACATGACATTGTTAAGGAGCTAAGCCTCATCCTAAGGACAAGAAGGAGCCATGGAGGGACCATGGGGCACATGGAGGCAAGATCAAGGTTACGCTTCAGAGGGTCACAGGAACTCTCCTGTGCAGCCAGGATTTAGTGAAATCCATTGAAGGCAGGGAGACCAGTGAGGGGTGTGGTGGTCTCGTGCCAGAGATACAGCCAATCAGAGCTGCAGAGAACGACATTGAGGTCATCCAAAGATGCCGGGTCATTTTCTGGTTATTTAAAAATCATACTTGGGGGAAAAGAAAATGGTGCTGGGAAAACTGGATAACTACCTGTAAAAGGCTGAAACTGGACTTACCTTTCACCACTTACAAAAATTGACTCAAGATGGGTAAAAGATTTAAACCTAAGAAACAATAAAAGTCCTCTAAGAAAGTGTGGTAAAAACACTTGAAGATATCGGCCTGGGGAAGATTTAATGAATACTTCAGTGGCAATCACCACCACAACAAAAATAAACAAATGAGACTTAATTAAACTGAAAAGCTTCTGCACAACTAAGGATACAACAACCAAAGCAAACAGACCACCTCTAGAATGGGAAAGGATATTTCCGTGTTATAAATCTGACAAAGGGTTGATAACTAGGATCTACAGAGAACTCAAATGAATCAACAACAAAAAAAGCAATCAATCCCATCTATCACTAGTCCAGAGACATAAACAGAACCTTCTCTAAGGAAGACAGACAAATGGCTAAGTAACATACGAAAAAATGTTCATCATCCCTAATCATCAGAGACATGCAAATCAAAACGACACTGAGATATCACCTAACCCCAGTGAAGATGGCCCATACCACAAAGTATCAAAATTTGTAGATGCTGATAAGAATGTGGAGAGAAGGGAACACTTCAACACTGTTGGTAAGATTGTAAACTAATGCAATACATTTGGAAGGAAGTATGGAGAATCCTCAAAGAACTCAATTTAGACCTCTCATTTGATCACACAATCCCATTACTAGGCATCTACCCAGAAGAAAAACAATTTTTGATCATAAGGACATTTGCACTAAACTGTTTATTGCAGTTCAATTTATAAACATCAAGGTGTAGAAACAATCTAAATGACCACTAACTCAGGAATGGATTAACAAACTGTGGTATATGTATACTATGGAATACTATTCAACCATAAAAAAGATAGAAACTTTACATCTTCTGTATTAACCTGGATAGAGTTGGAACACATTCTCCTTAGTAAAATATCACAAGAATGGAAAAGCAAGTATCCAGTATACTCAATACCAATATGAAGCCAGTAGATGATCTAATACACACCCACGTAAGAGAAAAAGTCAATTCAAGTTTTGGGGAGGGGGAACAAAGGAAGGGGTAGAGAGGAAGAAGAAGGGGGATTGGTGTGCTCCCACTTAATGGGCACAATGTAGGGGTACGTGGCATACCTCTTGGGTGTGGGACACAAGAGGGACTCTACCTAACAAATGCAAACATTGTTACCTAGTTGTTTGTACCTTCACAGTAACCTGAAATAAAAAAGAGAGAGAGAATCACCTTTTGGGAGGGTGGAAGGAATCATACTAAATGATTTGAATCATTTATTTGAAAAACGTAGACTAATAAACTACTTAGCAGTAGATTGGATTTGTCAGAGGACGTCCCCATTCATCTTTCATCTAAGATTATCATTGTTCTGGTGTACACTATGATTAAAAATCTGGAGTGTATGTGTGTGTAAAATGTATAGATAAAAGAGTAAGTAAATCTAACAATAAGTGAATTAGGTTATCACTTACATTATCAGATTCCATCTGATTTATAGTGATTTCTTCATATTTCTTTATGTTTTCTATAATTTCTAATGTCCTACAATGAGTATATACTAGTCTTATGTTCAAAAAATAATCAATATATATAATCCTACAAATTTTAGGGCCACTACTTATAAATACATACACAGTATTTCATACATAAATGTATACACGCCTACAGTCCATAACTTACGATGGTTCAACTTATAATTTTTCAAGTTTATGATGGTGCAAAAGCAATGTGCATTTAGTAGAAACTATACTTTGAATATTGCATTTTGATCTTTCCTGGGCCAGCCATATGCAGTACAACACTCTGTTGTGATTCAGGCCAACTCCCACCAGCCACATGGAGAGGGTAAACAACCAATACACTATCCACAGTGTACTGTATTCAGTAAATTACATGACAAACTGCAGACTATGTAAGTATTCTGAGCATGTTTAAAGGTTAGGCTAAGCTCTGGTGTTTGGTAGGTTAGGTGTGTTAAATGCATTTTCAATATATCATGCTCTCAGCTTTCAATGGGTTTATCAGGATATAGCCCCATCATATGTCATGGAGCATCTGTGTGTGTGTGTGTGTCTGCATGCACACGTGTGCTTGTGCTGGTAACAAAATGACTGAAAGAGATGTGCCCCAAATTATTGATAGAATCACTGATAGTGATTCTAGGTGATCTTAAAATTTTCTTTTACTTTTAGGCAATGCTCAGTTTTCTATAATGATCTTGTATTACTTTTTTAATGGAAAAAAATGACATTTATTCTTTTAATTTTTCAAAGAAGCAGGGCTGGAGGACTCAGTTGGAGTAAGGATAGCACATGTTTCTGAAAAGGGAGTAGCAAATGTTTTGGCCACTCTATGGCACAGCTTCCCCCATGAAGGAGCCACGTGCTCGCATAAAGGCTGACGAGGAGTAGGCAGACTCATCCATACTCTGCCATCCCCCTGCTCTGACCTTTCCCCCATTTCTTTGTTTTCCAGGACAGTGCTTTTATCCCTCTCTGATAGGCTCTTCCTTTTTCATGCAGTAGTTTTACTTGTGACTTGGGAATTGGCGAATCAGACCTGCAGCAGGGGCTGGGGGGCTGGGTGAGTCAGCTATGCCCTGTACATAGAGGGTGACCTCTCTAATCTGCTGAGTCCCCATCACTCTGAACTGGATCCCTTATAAGCCACTTACTACTGCCTTTATGAAGATACAATTTCTAGACTATTTTTAATCATAGCCTAATATATTTGTTAGATCTATTAGGAGGTAGTGAGTACTGTGTTGAACTGGAGACTATAAATCTCAAGTAACAAGAACTGTGATTCTCAGCATCAGCCAATCATTATAATATGGATATGCCAGCCCCAAAAGGCCTATATTTTATATTTTTAAGGGATAAAAGACACTGAGTTTTAAATGATGTCAATTAATGCATGTGAAAGGAAAAGTCCTTGGGCCAATGAGTTCTAGATAAACACAATACCTCTGTGAGCCACAGTTAGGCTGGTCAGCTAAAAATACTTGACACCCCAATCAAATAGTCAGTAGTAGGATTCATTACTCTCCTATCTCAATAGGAACTGCTGATACTGAATATTATACATGACACCCATTATTCTGAAAAAGAGTTCTAGCACCAATAAATGACTAACACCTTGACCTGGGGAGAATGTCCAAGGCATTTCGAGAACACACAAGATCATGTACAAGAATTCTTGTATATAAACATCTCCCTTGGATATTGAAAAGTGTGAATGTAAGCCTGCTTTCTGGTAGGTCAGTGGATATAGATTTTTATAGTAAGAAGAGTTGGTTGGCTCGACGCCCATAGCTCAGTGAGTAGTATGCTGTCCATATACACCAAGGCTAGCAGGTTCGAGCCCAGCCTGGTCTGCTAAACAACTGCAACCAAAAAAAGATAGCCAGGCATTGTGGTGGGCACCTGTAGTCCCAGCTACATGGGAGGCTGAGGCAAGAGAATCACTTAAGCCCAAGGAGTTTGAGGTTGCTGTGAGCTGTGACATCATGGCAGTCTACCAAGGGCAACATGGTGACACTCTGTCTCAAAAAGAAAAAAAAAAAAAAGAGTTGGCTATGAGAGGCAGGTCACTGTATAATAAATAAGCACAAATTACATGAACATCTGACAAAGCTCCCTTCACTTAGCTGGCCTTGAGACTTTCCATTTACTTCAGTGAAGCCTTTCTCACCAACCAGTAAAGCTTGCAAAGATTCTGAGCTGGACCAGTCTTTCATTGCATGGCTCTGAGACCCCCTGGGAAGCTGTGTCACCAAGAAAAAAAGTCATTGTAGCAGTAAATTGAAATCTTGTCAACACAGACAGCAGAAAGAGAAGGATGAAATACCAAACCCCAAACATCTAAATCTCTCCCTCAAACTGCCACCTCTAACTGCAAAATCTTAAGAGGAAAATATATGTCACCAGAAGAGAACAAAGTAAAGAAGCATTTATGATTGCCCAGGGCCATGTAGGGTTTTTGTGAAGGCAACTGAAACTCATGGAAGTCTCCTTTGGTTAAGAGTTGGGGGAGGAATAAAAAAGACTGAAAGACTTTTCTTAAGTCCTGCACACAGATAGCTTAAGTAGAACGTTCAGGCGTTCATAGACCTGGGCAACTCCATTTCGAGGCATAATGTCAGCTTATGCTGACTGTGGGGAAGAAACATCTGGAAGGAAGAGAGGCTGGCAAGGGTGTGCGCTGGTGCGCTGCATCGGTGGGGGTGGAGAAATGAAGAGACAGAGCGGTGTGGACAGCAAAGATGAAGTGGAGCTGGTTGGCCCCTCCCCCACCGGGAGCAATCTCTACCCATTCTTCTTTTATCTGGATGCCTGAAGGGAGAGTGTCTCTGTGGTGTGCTCAAAGTTTAATCTCTGAAAGTTCCAACCTGCTGGGATTGGGATTGTGTTCTGGAATTTAGCCAATCCAGAGGCTCTCTTATAAAAAGGAGAGAGCTGAGAGGGTAGGTCTAGAGAGGACCTGTGAACTTCCCCTCCCTTGGAGGCCTAACATTCCCCTATTTTCCTGTTAACTTGTGGTTCAAGTTGATCCTACTGATCAGTTCTCGGATCCTGCTGTGCTTTTGTCCATAATCAGAGAGAAGTCCCACAGTTCTGCCAACACTTTCCTGGCAGACCTTCCCAAGCCTTGCAGACCTCCACTGACCCTAGGGGGACCAATAGAGACAGCAACTCGCCCCTCATGACCACTGTAATTGTATCTTTGACTTCAGTCTCAGAATCTGGTGAAACAGGTGCATCCAAGACACTGAAAGTCAGCTTTGCCTCCAGGACAAGCATCACTCTCTCTTCCTCTTCTCCACAGGAAATAAGCTCAGCTTCAACTTCAGATAAGCTCAGACAGGGCTGTACAATTTGTACCAGGAAACAATCTCACCCCAATCAACTGGAGCCTCCAATTTGAAATGTACAGATCTGACACCAATGAGGTATCACACAATGGGCTTTCTTTCTTTCTTTCTTTCTTTCTTTCTTTCTTTCTTTCTTTCTTTTTTTTAATTAAATCATAGCTGTGTACTTTAGTACAATCAAGGGGTACAATGTGCTGGTTTCATATACAATCTGAAATGTTTTCATCAAACTGTTTAACATATCCTTCATGGCATTTTCTTAGTTATTGTATGAAGACATTTGTATTCTGCATTTAGTAAATTTCACTTGTACCCTTCTAAGATGCACCATAGGTGTGGTCCCATCAATTACCCTCCCTCCACCCCAACCTCCCCCTCCCCTCCCTTCCCATATTCTTGTGCTATAGTTGGGTTATAGCCTTCATATGAAACCTTTAAATTAGCTTCATAGTAGGGCTGATTACATTGGATACTTTTTCTTCCATTCTCACAATGGGCTTCCTGATCCCACTAAAAAGGACAACATCTTCTTGATTTCATATTTTCCAGGCTCCTGGGTAACATATGCAGGTTATCTACGTCATCTGTCACTCACACACA
>CAUYON010200837.1:0-31100 GCA_963573935.1 Arctocebus calabarensis | reverse complement strand
GCACTCTATCCAGGGTGACAGCTTGAGGCTCTGTCTCAAAAAAAAAAAAAAAAAAAAAAGAGGAGTGGTCAATCCAATAAATGCTGCTGAATTGAATAAGATTTAGGGTGGCACTTGTGGCTAATAGAGTAGGGCGCCGGCCCCATATACCAAAGGTGGCGGGTTCAAACCCGGCCTTGGCTGAACTGCAAAACAGAAAAATAGCCGGGCATTGTGTCGGGCGCCTGTAGTCCCAGCTACTCGGGAGGCTGAGGCAAGAGAATCACCTAAGCCCAGGAGTTGGAGGTTGCTGTGACGGCACGGCACTCTACCAAGGGCAATAAAGTGAGACTTTGTTTCTACAAAAAAAAAAAGAATAAAAAAGATTTAGCTCAGCTGGGCCGTGCCCGTGGCTCAGTGAGTAGGGCGCCGGCCCCATATATTGAGGGTGTCGGGTTCAAATCCGACCCTGGCCAAACTGCAACAAAAAAATAGCCGGGCGTTGTGGCGAGTGCCTGTAGCCCCAGCTACTCGGGAGGCTGAGGCAAGAGAATCGCCTAAGCCCAGGAGTTGGAGGTTGCTGCGAGCTGTGTGACGCCAAGGCACTCTACTGAGGGTGATAAAGTGAGACTCTGTCTCTACAACAACAACAAAAAAGATTTAGCTCAGCTGATGCCAGCTCTGTGAAGTGTTTCCTGAAATTCCCCTCTCCCCTCCCCCACATTACAGCCCAGTTAAGGACTTGCTGCTCAGTGTCCCCACAATGCCATCTCCAGACCTTGCTAAGAGAAACTGTTGCATTGCTGTACTTATTTCAAATGCCTTTTTTCCCTACTAATCTGTGAGCTCGCTCCCTGAGGTAAAGGCCATGTTCTCTATTCATCGGTTCTCCCTTCACTTGGGCCCTGACATGTCAGAGGTGTTTAAAACGTCAAGTGAATGAACTTTAAAAAATTTTTTTTGGATTCAGCTGAAAAGGCAATTGCAGTAATTTGAATTGTTCAATTTCCATTGTGTTGTCTTTGAAAAACAGTTTCGCTTTTCCTCCTACTACAAATGACTCATTCCTGGGGCAGATAACACATTTCTGAGGTACAGAACTTCACTACATCAAATGCCTTGAAAACCTGTTTGTGAGTGTTCTCGTCTAAAGAGAAAAACAGGACAAGCTTTCGTAATCCCTCAACTCGGAGTTGAGTGATATAGAATACTAAAGATGTTTTGGAAACTCTTCGATTACTGCGAAGCATCCAAAGAAGAATGGGTGGGTGAATGATAAAAATAAAACACTAACATTGGCTACATGCACTGATTGCTTAATAAATGGTAGTTAATGTCGGGCACTTGGCCAAGGGACTAGCACCCCTTTCCTCACTCACTACATAAATCATCTAATGAGCTCATCCTCATCGTCTCCACTCAGATGGGGAAACGGAGAATCAGAAGAGGTAAATTGCTGGAGGTGACAGAGGCAGGATTTGAACCCAAATCTGTCTGATTCCAGAATGTGCTATTGACTATGATGCCCTCGCTTCTCAGCTGAGTCGAGAAGGCACAGACTGAAGCTGGAGGCTGATTTTTGACAAGCCAGTGTGTAGGCAGGGACCCTGCACAGCACTCCTACCTCTGCGTTGCTGGGCATACGTGGTTTCAAGGTGGACAAGAGTGAAGGCAAACATCTGCCTCACAGGGAAGCTTGCACGATTACCAGCTGGCTCCTTCCAGCTGTCCCTCTCGGAACCACAAGTGCAGCCGTATTGGCCTTATCTCCTGTCCACCCACACATAAGGGCATAAACACCCTTTTCTGCTAGGAGCAAAAATTCTAGCACACTGCTTAATTACAACTTACTGCTCCTTGTCCCAGCAGCACCATGGCAACAAGTAGCATGGGCACAAGAATCTAAAGGGAGAAGTGTTGCCTAGCAACAGAGTAATAGGAAGAGCTTTAGGAGTCTGGGGGCCCAAGTTCTAGTTCTGGTTCTAATTACCCAGGGCACCATGGATGAGACCCAACTCCTCTGAGCCTAGAATTTCCTTTTTTTTTTTAAATCATCTATAGAATAGGATAATATCAACAGACTTAGAGTTGTTGCAAAGATTATGTAAAAAGCAACTCATTCCAGGCCATTCATGTCAGGATCATTATTTTAGGGAGAGAAAAAATATGCACAGGATTGAGTCAGAAAGGAAAAATTGTGAAGAATTTATTAGCACGTGATATACTTTAGCCACTCTATGAGCAGTATGAATTGGCAAAGCCTTTTTGGAAGGCCATTGAGTAATATTAGTCAAAATTTAAATGCAGGTACCCTTTGGCTCAGCAACTTCCTCTAAAGGAATCTGTTTTACAGAAATATCTGCACATGTTCATAAAGATATAAATATATGGCGAAAAACTGGAAAGTATTTAAAATGTCTATTAAAGAGGTACTATCACAGATGGGTGCAATATTGTCCAGAAGTCATGATAAGGGACCCCTTTGTGCACCAACATGGAGAGATTTCTAAAATACAATGTTCTGTGAAATGAAAGCAAATCTCCCACACATACATCCATTCCCAAATATACACAGAAAAATGCATCTCAAAAAGCCTCCAAGGGGCAAGTTACTTCTTGACGCCCCCAGAATAGGGTGTTTTGGCCCCCCAACTTTTAGATAGGCCATTCCATCTGCCTACAATGCCAATCTGTCTTCCACCTTATGACCTTCTCCCCAGCCCTTAGAACTCAGGTAAATATCATCTGTATGAAGCCCTCCTGGTTCCCACCAGTGGACTTCACATTTCCCTCAGTCCCGGCATCATCTCTATCATAAACTAGCATTTTACTCATTTGTTTATGTGCCTGACACTATAGACCTTGAGGTCCTTGGGGAGCAACATCACTTCTCATTCATCTTTCTTACTCCGAGGGTCTACTAGGGGCAACAGTGCATTTCATTGACTTGAAACAAAAAGTTAAAGCACTGCCTGAAATAAGAACAACAGGTAGAAACTGTGAGCCCCACTTTTCTCACAGCCACCCTCCTAAGCTGTGACCAGCCTATTCATAGCTGGGGAGGTGTGCTCTACAGAGGAAAGGAGGGGGGAGTCAGAAAGGCATGGATGTTAACAAGCCATCCACGGTCTGGACAGCAGGGGGCGCAAGTGACCAAAAAGTCTTAGTCCTTCCCAGAAGGAAGGATTTGGAGAAAACTGAGAAGCTCGGAGCATCAGGCTAAGCTGCTCTTTTGCCTACAGGATTGTGATACAGGGATGTAACAGCAGAGAAGACACTCTCTCCCCTAGGAGTTCAAGTCCTGGACATGTACCTTTCCAACCTCCATCCTTCTCGCTCTTTGGTCCACCCTCAGTATGGACAGTTTTACCCTTTGAAAAGTTGCCTTCTTTAATAAGGAAAACAAGCATACCATTCTCACCTGTGACAGCAGAACATCTTCAAAAGGCATGTCAGTGCAGGCAAAAGGAGAACACTTAGCCTTGAGAAGATAAGTATTAACTCAAGAGTCACTTAACAGATTAAACTGCAATTACAGATCGGATGTATATCATTATTTGGTTTTCCTTCTGGGGGTGCAATTAATTAGTAAATTATTACAAGCATAGATAAGCAAATGAATGAGGTTCCTAGAATACTCACTATAGTAAAACTTGAATTTTACATATTAAGGTAGTTAGTTATTTTGATAAATTTAGTAATTACTATTATAACTTTATGTAGCAGATTTGTTTATGGCAAATATAGGCATACAACTACCTAATAGCTAGATGGGCTTATGAAATACCATCCTGCTGGAGGGTGGCTATTATTATTACTCAAAATATATTTATTCTTTCCATGAATATTTATTAAACACTGTTTATGCAAAAACTATTTATGAAATAACTACCAAGGGCCAGGCACTATTTTTTGGGGTGCTGGGAATAAAATAATCAGTGACAAATTCTCTGCCCTCATGGAGCTTTCAATATAACAGGGGAGATTTTTAAAAAATAGATCTATGGGGGTGGTTATAACGTCTATAAAAAAGACTAAAACTATAAAAAATAAAGAGTGGTGGAAGCTGTTATTTATTTTGTTTTATTTTTTTAGAGACAGAGTCTCACTTTATCACTCTTGGTGGAGTGCCATGGTGTCACACAGCTCACAGCAACCTTCAACTCCTGGGCTTAGGCGATTCTCTTGCCTCAGCCTCCTGAGGAGCTGGGACTACAGGCGCCCGCCACAATGCCCGGCTATTTTTTTAAATTAATTATTTTTTATTAAATCATAACTTTGTACATTGATGCATATATGGGGTTCAGGGTACTGCTTCAATATACAATGTGAAATGTTTACATGAACTAAGTAACACATCCATCACAATTATACTCATTTCTTGATAGTTTTGAAATGTACCATTTTTGCAGTTTGGCCAGGGCCGGGTTCGAACCTACTGCCCTCGGTATATGGGGCCAGAGCCCTACCCACTAAGCCACAGGCACTGCCCGGAGGCCATTATTTTTGATTGGGTGCTAAGTATGATAGTATCTGATGGAGATTCGATGTTGATCAAAATTGTACGTGATTCTACCCCCCTTAAATTCTAATGTTGGTGGGAGAAAGAGCCACTATCCGAATAATGACACATGTTGTTGTTAGTGCCACGAAGAAGTAGATGTGTGGTATCTTGAAACATTACTAAAGGGAAATTTGACCACTTTAGAGAGATTAGGAACGATTTCCCTGGGAAAGTGATCACTTGCAATGGTCTGTGAAGCATAAGTAGAAGTTACCTAAGCTGAGGGTGTGAAGACTACTCCAGATTAAGAGAACTACTGTGCAAAGGTCCTGTGGCAAGGGGGGAGCAGGAGAGTATGGAGAAGGGAAAGAAGGTTAGAGTGGCCAAAGAGGACAGAATGAGATGAGGGGAAAGATGAGAGGAGACCTATGGGCTATGTTAAAGATTCTGTCATTGTCCTAAAAGAAATGAAAAGTTATCATGCATTGTAAGCATCCACCCTACTGGATGAGCCAGCTGCAAAGACTCAGAAGTTAGCCAAGTGGAAAGCAGAGACGGAAGTGTAAAGCACGACCACAGCCAGGTTCGTGAGTCTGTAGTGCAGGAAAGGTGGCTGTGGCTGAAGACAATGGCGACCTGGAGGGGAAGAGAGCAGTGGACTGGATCCACGAAGGAAGGACATTGTGGAAGCAGCATGTGGGAACAGGGAAGACAGTGACAACACCTTCTAACTCTAAAGCTACAGGTGCAAACGGCTGAACAGCTATACTGGAGAGGGCTGGGGAGTATATGATGTCACCAGGGCAAGTCAACCTTTTGTGCCAGGAAGAAGTGGGAAGTGGCCCAGGAACAGAAAGTTGAAGATCTAGGGTGGTTTGGTGGTTGTGGAATGCACAATGCCCGAGGACTCAGTTATTAAAGTTTGGGAGGTCAAGGGCTAGGTCAAAGGCGAGAAGGTGGTCACAGGCATAATGGAAAGGGTAGGACATTAGAGAAAGGATGGCTGAGAGGATAGATACTTGGGTTACTGACTAAATGAAACAAGATGACCAGCAAGGAGGCTTTTGTATGAACACTCCACGTGAGGAGTGTGGGCATGGGTCTCATGGCTGGAGATGGGGTGATCTGTTACCCCCAGAGCTCTAGGAATATCAAACTAGACAGACGGAATGAAAAATAGCCTTGGGACTATTGACCACACACTGCCCATCCCACATGATGGCAGACCCAGAGGACTGAGCTTATTACCTAGACATACTGCTCAAACCACAACATTAAAAAATAAAATCCCACAATCTCATTATCTCATAATCAGAGCTCTTTTGTTTCCTAACTTGCCTTCCTTCCAGATTTGCATTGACTTTTTATGTACCGTTCTTATAATGTACACATGGTTTGTGATGCTGCTCTTAACATTACATCAAGTATTTCCCACATTGTTCTATCTGAATCATAGTTAACCTTCAATATGGTGTGAACAATTACTGCTCTCACTTGGGAATATTTTTGTACCATATGAATATCTAAAGCACTCCCCGCCCCAACACATGCGCCGCGCCTGCACACACACACACACACACTCACAAATAAATTCTCTATGCAGAAACACAACTCTGATGACATAACATATTATCCACAGCCCTCTAACGTATCTTGAGATCTGTTGATCCCTTCTTAATCTTTCTTCTCGAGCATTTGGAGCAATTATCAGCAAGCTGACTGCAACCACACCCCTTCCTCGCCCACTCAGAATAACATGCAAGTGAGTGAAAATGACGTTATTATAAGAACAACCTTGAATCCACTCCAATTTATAACAAAAGTAGCTCATTTGAAAACTTTGGTGCTTTTACTATTAATAGTGCGAATTACTTGCTACACAGTTCAGGCCTCCGTGCAACATGCCAGCAAATCCTGCCACCGTTGCTGAGGGCTTCTGTCCCCGGAGAAGGACATTAATGCGGCGTGGCAGCCCGAGGTGGTTTGTGGAGAACGCCTGTCTTCTCATTTTGAGCTGGTTTTTGAGGGAGGTTGCCACTCAGAGCAGGAGAGAAGGCTCTTCTGGGAGAAGGAAGGGCACCCCCTGAGACTTTGGGGCTATATGCGTGGTAATGGCTTAAACAGGTGCACAGGGAGAAACTGCCGAAGACAGTGCTGGCCAAGGAGGAGAATGGGAAGGGCCGTGTGGACCCACTGAAGGATACTGCCATTTTCTACTAGTTTGGGAGCATGGAAGATTTTTAAGCAGAGATCAATGTCATAAGAGTACACGGTGGTTTGGAAAATTCTGGTAGGAAAAGTGCAGGGAAAGGGGACACAGAGCAGAGTAACTGGAGGCCACTGTGGGAGAGATGAACAAGGAGTAGGGAGGTAGGGGACCAACTTGGTCACTGACTGTCACTTAAGACACTGAAAGGATAGGGCACAAACTGAACTCTGTAAGATCCCGGCTGGTATGTAAGTTGGTCAAGTGGTGATTGCACCCTGCCTGCAGTGTGTCACACGGCATCATCACGTTGCCAAATATCATTCGATGACCTGGAACAGGGTCGTGGAGTCAGTGAGAAGATTTCCTATGGTGAAGGGCCTTAGGAAGAAAAAAATAATATTTATTTTGCAAAAAATAAAATACACAAAAAACCACAAGACATAGAGAATCCCCCCACTCCCATAAAGAACCTCCTTTGTCAATTTGCTGGTTAAGGAGTCATGCAGACTTCATCTCTGATCCACTCACTAACTTGGAGACTTTGGACAGGTCGTATAACTTGTCTGACCCTCAGTTTCTTCATCTAGAAAACGGGATGACTATTTCTGCCTTCGAGGCCTATGATGAAGATTCACTGGGATAAAACGTATACATGTTCCTGATGCAGGGCCTTAGTAAATGAACCTCAATGTGTGTTCCTTCCTCCCCCCTGGCTCATCCAGTGTGGTCCTGGGAGGGTTAACGCATGGTCCTAAGAGACAGAAAAGCTGAAAAACAAAGGGTTTGGAGAGAGACGCTAGTGGGTGTACTTCCAGGCAGAAAGGGAAGTAGGATGAGATACTACCCATTAAAGCTGACTAATTTCACTGGAATCTTGCGAAGGACAAAGGAGGTTAATTCAGTGAAATCTCTGGAGTGTTTCAAAGAAACATTGTGCGTGCTGGAGTCCCTTTCAGAGCTCAGCACGCCTCCCCTGGCAGGGGTGAGAATGCAGTGGGTGTGACAAGGGGGCTGCTTAAGGAAGCTCAGAATTCTAATCCCTCCCTGCTGCTTCCCTGGCAGATTGCAGAGAGGCTGGGCAGGGAGGGCCTCCCTGCTGCTCCAGCTCTACACTGCTGCAGCCCGGGTTTGGGGAAGGCCTCCATGGCCCAGCTGGCCACTAACTCACCATCCGACAGCCGCCTAGCTGGCAGCCCAAGGGTGAGCTCATCACCACAGAGATCCTGAGCAATGCCATGTCACCAAGGCCCTCTGTCTGTGGGGCGGGGAGGCTGCTGGCCCTGGGCTAGAACTGACTACCCTTAAAGATCTCTGGCTCCAAAGAGAAGGGTCCAAAGGTCACCTTGTGTTATATCCCTGGGTGGTCCCAACATCCTGCCTTTTTACCTTTCAGAAAGGCAATTCAGAAAATGGCTAATGACAGATGATGTCATTTTTGTGCCTTGGTGAGAAGTTCACGTGATTATATTCATAAAGCAGAACTCAGTTCTCTGTCAGGCACCGTTCTCCCATTTGGGGTTTGGAAAATATGGTTACTGTCAATACACGAAACTGAGGCCTTCCTGTCTGTGGTAGAAAAACCCACAAAGCATGACTTGATCAACCTAAGAAAAGTACCTCCAGTAAGGCTGCCTTCCTTGCAGAAATTCTGTCCTTTCTTGCAGCAGACAGTAACAGAGAAACGCTGAAACACACACACACACACACACACACACACACACGGTGTTGACAGAACCGGAAAACATCCCCCTGAAATTACCTGAGTTTTCATTCATCTCCCTGATAAGTGTGGGGCACAGACTAGTGGGAGATTAATGGCGCAGCCTCAGAACAACTGTGCTTTAAAAGAAGGTATGTCTCGGGTGTGGGTGATTTTGAAGTAACCAACACTCATCATATGATAATTTGCCATTCCAAGAAACCGTGTCAGAGCCGGGTGAGTAAACCCTTGCTGGTTTATATACCTAGGCTCTGGGAAACCCTTTCTACTCTCAAGCATTTCCCCAGCAGCTCATGATGTTTTGACATTTCACATTAGCAAGGCTTCTTTTGATATAAAGGTTTTACAGCCAGAGTCCTCTTTCAAAATATTTACGTAATCCAATATTTGCATCACCAGTACGGATTGAGTTTAGGAAGACACTCGAGTGCAATATTCTGTTGGATTTCTGTTCCTTTATTTCCTTTGTTCCTCGTTTCTTTTTTTTTTCTCCCTCTTCTTCTCTCTTCTCTCCCTCCTTCCTTCACTCTCTCCCTCATTGCTTTATTTTATTCTTTATTTGTTCCATAAATATCTAATGAACCATGAAAGGGGTAGAGCACAGTATCTGAGAAATCGAGGCCCAGGATCCAGACCCTTTGCTTTCTTTCTCTAGAACTTAGGCATAACTTAAGACTCGGTTTCCTTGTTAACAAAAAGGAGCAATAACAAGACAGCCTCCCAAGGTTGTTGCATGCAGAGCACGTTCCCCAGTCCCTGGCTTCCCCCCAAATGTCCCACAGACATTACTGTCCTTATTAAAACTGTGTGGCTGGGGAGTCAGAGTGGAAGATCCACAGTTATCCTGCTTAGGTTCAGATCCTGACCTTACCCACCAGCACCGTGACCCTGGGCAGGTAATTTCTCTGTGCCTTACTTTCCTCATCTGTAAAATGGGGCTAACAATAGGTATCTACTTCATACGATTATTGAAAGAATTTAATGAGAGGGTGGCCCCTGTGGCTCAAAGGAGTGAGGTGCCAGCCCCATATACTGGAGGTGGTGGGTTCAAACCCAGCCCTGGCCAAAAACTGCAAAAAAAAAAAAAAGGAATTTAATGAGATAATATCTTGAAGGTGCATAAAACAGTGCCTGGCATATAATAGTAAGCAGTCAATAAGTAACAGCTATTATTGTTGTTGCTTTTATTATTAGTGGTGCCAGAAATGTAAAAATGAGAAATGAGAAGGGCCCCTTACTAGGGAAGCCATGTTTGTGAACAAAACCTGACAATAGGATGGAAAATAAGGACAGAAGTGGAAGTACTCAAAGCACAGAGGTAAGATTTAACTTTTAGAAAGAAGAATAAAGAACACCTTACCACAGAGATACCCAAACAGGAAGTTATTGGGAGGTTCACTTGATGGACACAGGTGCAACCTCATGAGCAATGACTTTGTTTTCTTCATCTTCCCAAATGTCTTCATGACTCATCCCTAAGCCACATGTCACTCATCTCAAAGCTGTCTATAATCTGATCCAACACCACTGCCCAGCTCCATTTCCCTATACACTGTGATGTAGCCACCTGCCCTACAAACAAATTTCCTCATTCCTGCCACTCCGTCTGATTTGCTTTCCTGCGACCCCTAGTTCACACATTCTAGAACACCCTCCCTGTCAGGTCTACCCATGTGCCGATCCTATTTAATCTTAAAAACTCGAGAAAACTCCACCTGCTCTTTGAAGACCAAATGCCACCTTTCCATGCTCCTCTGCCCTCTACACTTGGCAGGACCCTATGACTGCCACTGCTCTAGCCCTCCAGTTGGCTTTTCAGCCAGTTTCCTCCCACAACTGACTCCATTTCTAGGCCTCCCCTTTCTAATTTTTCATACCTCCCAGTCTGTCCTCCTGCACAGTCCCCAGACACTTACCCCAGCCCTTCAGCTCCAACTCCTGTCTGCTCTGCAGGCTCCCCCACTCACTGCTGCCTCCACGGAGATTAATCAGGTCTCAGAGATGGAAAAAAAAATTACTTTTCACTGTCTACTCTTTGAGATCTTTCAAATGTTGTATCATGCATATGGATTATCCATTCATAAAAGATGAAAGAAGTTTAAAAATAAATGAAAAATTGAAATAAAGCCTATATTCTTTATCTAGTTTGTCCTGTCTGTGTGGGCGACTGTTGGGAATCTCCCCAACCTAAGGTCCGGAATCTCCTGGCTCTGCCATATAATGTTTTCCTCCTTGCAAGGAATAGACACCAAAATTCCTTAGTCATTGCGAGCGGGTCTACACGCTTCTCCCAGACAGCGGCTGCTGACGCGATTCAAGAGATGAAGTCATGACAGCAAATCTTAGGTTTGAAGTCCCTCTTTGTTTTGAAATCCTGTTGGCTTGGCTTTTAAGTTTTTGAAAAATAGGAAGACATACATTCATTCCTATTCAGATAAGGCAGAAGAAATGTGCGTCACCATGAGCTTGTGATTTCGGCTCCTTACCCAGGAAGTCCTGCCAGGTCTGGAGTATGAGGCAGAGGTGGGTGTGAGTGAGGCCAGGTAGTCAAACCTGCTTTGGGGAATAAATAAAGGGAGTGTGAGATTCCCCTCTGCTCTTTGATATTGACAATTGTGAATCCAAAGCGTCCTCACATGGCTGACGGAAGAAACCCCGTAACTCCCCGGCCTCTATGAACTTTGCACAATATTAAGCACAAAGTGATTAATCAGTAGTGCGTCTCACTCACCACTGCTGAGGGCCAAGCTCCATGGTGGCACGCCACAGGCAGTGCCCCTTCCTGCTGCTAACCAAGGCCTGGCTCTTCCCAGAACCAACTTCCCTGCCCCTAGTCATGGCAGAGCCCCAAGGACCACCTCTGCCCCGAGTAAGGTTCAGAAAACCCAGGTATGCTACTGCCAAACTTCAAGGTGAGAGGGCGAATGATGTTGAAGGACAGGGGACCAGGAGACAACAGGAGCATGTCAGTGGAGAAATGCAGGACTGGGGGGGAAATCTTAGGCCCATAGAAGGAATATAGGCTGCAAGGAGCAAGAACACGAGCTTCTGCAAACCACCCTCCCTCTGCCCACCAGTCCTTGGCAGTTGCCAGTTTATCTCCTATCATCTCCCCAAATCACCATCTGACATTTGTCAATTTCATTCCAGGGCACACAATTTAGCCAGTTACAAGCAATTATCCCTGCATAGAGGGAAGCTTTGACCCAATTAGTGAATCTTTTAAAAAGGGCTCTTTGGCTTCTAAGCAAGGTTTTCTTTTCCCATTGTCGAATGCTTACAATAAATGTTTTTCACAAGTAGCATCTCCCATGGAAATGCCCACCGCCTTGAAGCGGGCGGAGCGAGCGACGCCTTCTGTCTTGAGGCCTGGGTACACATTGCTCATGGGGGACCTGAGGGTTCAAAAGGCAGGAGCAGGTTCTACCCACATCTCCATTCCTAAGGCAGGAAAAATGTCAAATCAGTGTTTGTTTTCTTTCTTAATCAAGGGCTTTGCATTTTCAAGCAAAGTGCCTTCTACCAAGAGGAATGTTATAATCCAATTCAAGGGGATTTCAGCTCATAAAAGAGGATTAGGAGCCATCGGGTAGATGACAAGTGGCAGCATATTTCCTATCAAGAGCCTCTTCAGACTTTTCCCCGACTGAGAGTTCTGCTCTCCTCACTGTAAGAAGCTCAGAAGGGACACATGAGAGATGCAGGCAGCCTTTGCTCCCAAGTGCTTCTGCCACCTCATCTTGCTACTCGCCGTATATCATAAAAAAGGGCGTGCCTCCTTTTCACATTTTGAGGCAAACCAAAAATGCCTGGAAGATCAAGGCCAAAATTATAACCGACCCCCAGTCTCCTAGGCAGAGGGAGTAAGATGAACAAGAGCTGAATCTGATCTCTCCGGGTAACCATGTCTCTACTGGGCCAACCACCTCATCCCAGAAAAGGTCAGACAGAGAACGTTCTTTCTCCCCACGGTTCAGCTGTGTCCCAGGCTGGCTTCTCCTGCAGGAGCTGTTAAGCAAATGCAGGCAGAGATACCACCAGCAGAACTCAGGCCAACGGAGCCCAGTTCCCTGGCAGCCACCCACGCAGGCCTGGCTCTCCTGCAGGGCTGCGGCTCCCATGGCACTCTTCGTGCGACGTGTAACCTGGGAGGAAGGGTGAGTAGACAGCCTTTTCCAGCCTCCCCTCTGACTCACAGGACAAAAGACCGGCTAATTGTTTTTCTTTTGGATGAGCATGTCGGCATTTCAAACGGCTGCCTAGTGAATGAGACAGCACAGGCTTGAAGTCAGCCCCATCTGGGCCCACGGCTCTGCTACCTTCCAGCAGGGCACATATCTCCAAGCTTAGATCTTTCACCTATAAAAGGGAAGAGAAATAATACCAACTTAGGGTCGTTCTCAGGACCAAAGCAAATAAGGCAGGACCAGGCTCAATAAATGTCTGCTAAATTTGAATCAGCTATGTTTAGTGGGCGAAGTTGGTAATAACAGACCCAATTTGCACAATTCAGGGCTGCTTTTGATTTACTTTATTTGTATGATTTCTAGCTCTATTGTTAGAAGGAGTCAAAAGGAGATGGAGACTTCCTCCTGGATTTCTTTAACTTCTAAATAAGGCTCCTGTTGACTTCACGAGGAGAAAGGCTATTGTCCAGACAGTATCCTCTTGGCACCCTTGAGAAAGGCACTTGTTTCGCATGGTCCATCTGTCCTGCCACCCAGGGGAGTTTTCAGGCTTCTGAGAGCCAGGGTGACCATTCCAAACTGTGCTGCTTTAGGGTTTAGGGGACGTTTTTGCGGTTTGGTCCTCAATTTCATCAGCCCTTCTCTGCCAGTCTCCCACACCTCCGCTGGGAGGGCTCTGAGCTTCAGATGCTCCTCTGAGTTTATGATGCTTAGGATGAAACTCCACTCCCTCTGAGTGCCCATCACGGGTGTGGCTACAGCCAGGACCCCAGAGCCTCCCTCTTCTTGTGCAGAAATTCTGAAACAAGCCACTCCCTCTGCCTGCCACTGAGGTGGGAAATGCCCAACATTATCAGTAGAATGATGACATTTTTTACTCACATGTTTTTCTCCTTGTGTATTTCCACCAACACATTTTGAAAAGACCATTTTTTAAAAATTCTTTTCTGCTGTAATTCTTTTGCCTCATTTTTCCTTCTCCCTTCACCCCTGGCTTTTTTATTTATTCATTTACTTTGCTTTGCTTATTACCACATTGCAATAATAGCCCCAGTTACCAGTGAGGGTGTCAAGGGGACGTACTTCTTTGATGCCAGGGCAATAAAGAGTTAAAATAAAGAAGCAACTGTTCTTCACTCATTGATTCCTGCACACTTACTGAGCAGCAACTATTTGGGTTATTCTGCTTAGGACAAGAAGTTGACAATGGCATGGCCAGCTCTCAAGAGCTCCAGGGTTGGGACAGGGACTCTGATCTCAGGATTCACAGGAGGGATGGGATTCAGAGGATCTGGGACTCCCAGGAATGATAGATAAATGTTGCACGTATGTGTACACTGTGAATTTTTCAGGGAGAAAAATCCATAGCTCCTATCAGATTCTCAAAGGCATCCAGAATTTAAGACAAATGGTGTGGAGATGCACCAGTGGTTAAGAATCATTAGTTTAGAAGGGGATACTGACACGTGAATGAATCATTAGGAGGCAGCTTCTTGCAGTCACCCCTGATTTTCCCTCTTTCTCTACCCACATGCAATCTGTCAGGAAATCCTACTGGCTCTATCTTGAAAATATATCTCCGATTTATGCCTACTCACCCCTGCCACCTGGGGCCACTCCAGCGTTTCTGCTTGAAGTGCCACTTCTACCCTTATCCCTACAATCTATTTTCAACACTACAGAAGCCAGTCTGATCCTTTAAAGGGAACAAGCAGATTCTCACACTTTCTCTGCTCAAAATGCATCAAATGCATACACAGAATAAACTCCCAACAACTTTATGTTGCAGAAGGACCGAGAAGCCACGTCCCACCTCTGCTCCTTCCCTCTTCTATACAAGGAACAACAGAAAGGACACATTCACTTTCTGCTGTTCCTCATGCACCCTTCGCTAGTGCCTCAAGGCACTTGCCAGTCATTGCCTATCACAGCAATCCTCTTCCCCAGATGTCAGCTTATTCCTCCACTTCATTCAAATCTCTGTTCAAATGTCATGTGATGACCAATCTCTTTCATGTCTACCTTAGCTGGAACAGTATCCATTTCCTCTTAACTTGTGTTTTGTTTTTCATCAGACATTAAATTATGTATTGTTTACTTGCATATTGTCTACATACACAAACAAAGGCAAGAATGTCAGCTCCGTGAAAACAGGGACATGTTTGCTTTATCCACTCTCCCTGCAGCCTCTAGGACAGTGCCTGGTATACAATAGCTACTCAGTGCTTGTTGAATGAATAAATGAACGAAGCACACCTAAGTGCAAATGCACTGACGTAGGTAATAACGTTATCTACAAAATGCTACAGAAGCATGTGGAAGAAGAAGCCGCCAACTCTGCCTTGGGAAAGTGAAGAAGAGGGACTTTCCAGGCAGGAAAATCTTCCAGAGGAGACCGTGCCAAAGTACATGTCAAAGGATGAAGGCCCTGGCTTTGGGGCAGGGGAAATAGCATGGCCTCAAAAACTGGGGGGCATGGGAAAGTTGTGGCCCGTTGGGAACTGCAAGAAGCTCAGCGATCCCCAAGTGTTTACACCAGAGAGAAGTCAGAGAGAAACAAGAAATGAGACAGAGCAGTGGGCAGGGACCAGATACCAACAGTTCAATAGTCTTGCTGAAGATTCATCCTTGAGTAATTTGGAGCCAAAGAAACAGTATGGAGGGGTGTGGAGCAGTATGGAAGGGTGTCTGAAAAGTTGCTCTGTGGCCATGGGCAAGAGACATTAGATCTGGGCAGTCCTTAAGGCAGGGAGCCCAGTCAGAAGCCTGGTGACAAAGTTGCAAAGGGAGACGAGGAGGCCAGAACTAGGAAGGGACCGTACAGATGGACAGAAAGGAATCAGAGCTGGAGATACAAGATCCTGGGACCGATTGCATGTGAAAGGTAAGATGGGAAAAAGAGTCTGGGTAACTCTGAGGCTTGGCTAACAAACACATGGCCCTAAGGGCCTTGTCCCTCTTCCCATGCCTGCGGCAAGGATCATTAACCAGGCACGCTTTCCCTCTGAGGCATGACTGGGCCTCAGGACTCTCCTCAGCACAGCAGGCCAGGCAGCCATCACAAATTAATCAGAGTTGGTAGTCAAATGCAAACTTGTTTGATATAAGGTTTCCAGTTGGAGTGACTCTACTGTGCCATTGGGAATTAAAATAGAAAAGTAAAGAAAAAGGAGAAGGCTTTGCTTGGGAAGAGTTCAATTTGGCTATGTGGGATAAAATAGATGTGGAATTCTAGAAGATGTTCGGCTTGGAGGGGATGAGGAGGAGACCCATAAAGAGCTCCTGTAACTCAGGTGCCCCCATACCTGACCCCATCTCTG
The DNA here is from genome assembly GCA_963573935.1 of Arctocebus calabarensis. Classification (NCBI taxonomy): domain Eukaryota; kingdom Metazoa; phylum Chordata; class Mammalia; order Primates; family Lorisidae; genus Arctocebus; species Arctocebus calabarensis. Next base: position 15,181 of record CAUYON010200837.1, on the reverse strand, counting down.
TCATCTGCCCATCCAAAAGCACAGACGCCTTGGTCTCTGAAAGTCCACCAAACCTCCAGCCTCAGGCCCACAAGGCAAACCATGTTCGCGGTCCACTTCCCTCCCCTAGTGTCATGAGATGACCTGACAGCCTCACGACCTATATTCCAGCTGCTTCCTTTAGCGCCCTCCCCGCACCCCGGCCTTTTCTCCCAGTCCCCCTCTCGTGCTGAGAGCGCATCCTTCAGACACAACCCCAGCACGTCTCCATGGGGCAGCCCTTGTCCCCTCATGTGCCAGCCTGAATTGGAGTAAAAGTAGACGAGGACACGGAGTGGGGAATTTATGTGTGTGGTGAGGGTAGGGGGTGGTGTCCTTAAACAGCTTCTGATTCACCAAACCAAAAGAGTTGCTGCCTCTCACTTCCAAAGGGAATGAGAATGTGCCAGCAGCCGTTAGGGCCCTCTGATTTTATTTCTATAAATTGAGTTGGTCCTTCACTCACAGTGGGAGAGGAGAATTCATAGAGTCTAAGTATGAAGCAGAATTTGTGTTCTAAGTGATTCCCTAGAAGAGATATGTTTTTTAAGGTAGGCTTTCCAGATCTGAGATGATAGCATCTTCCCTTTTATTCTCCTCGGGTAAGTCCCTGAAAGTGGCTATTGGGAGAAGAAACAGCCAAGGAGCACAGTTTCTAGAAACTGCAGAGAACGTCCCCGCCTAATTTCTGCTGGGAGGCATTTCTCGAAGAAGAGCTGGTTGGGAAAGAAGACGCTGGGCACCTAGGGATGCCAGCACCCACTGCATTTGGGCACTCATTACATTTTTGTAGAAAATAGCAGCATAGAAGGGTGTTGCTTTGGGCTAGGGAGGATATTGAGGAGACATTGTGGGGAGTAGGGGAATATGGAGAGATGATGCCAAAAATAAAAGAGAAACTCAGTGGGGGGTGATGCATTACTGAAATCAACAAGATTCCTGAGCATCCATCTGATAATTGCCTTTTGTGTGCTTATCTTGGGTTCCACATTCATTTGGCAGACATTACCTAACCTCAAAGTGCAGCACGCGGTGCTGGGGGCTAAGCAAGAGGCAGCTGCTTCTGTGGCTGGAGATGCTGCGGTTGGAGATGCTTCTTGTACAGACTGAGCACAGCACTTACTGTTTAGGCCCCTGGTTGAAGAACACAGTTGCTGCAATCCGACAGATCAGGGTTCAAATTATGTGTCTGCCGCTTACTTGCTAAGTGTGCAGTCTTGAGCCAGTTAATAATCTCAGGTTCTAATCTATAAAATAGAGATAATACTTATCTCGAAAGGACGGTGTGAAGAATAAACAAGACGGTAGCACATAGCAGGCCTTTGACAAGTGCTTGCTTTTATTATTATTAATAATGGATGCTTTTGTTCAGTAAATATTGAGAACTCTACTTATTATTATTGCTCCAGTTCACATTCTTTCTTGCTCTTGGAACACACTCTGTCATTCTTTGTCTCCGTTTTTTCAACATCTTTGGGAAGACAGGAAGGGATAGAAGAACATTCACTAATTTAGAAGAACAGCCTTTACTCACTTGTCGCAACAGCCATTCTACCTTCCAAATAGCTTTACTTTTCTTCCCAAAAGGATAAAATCCATCTCTCATTAAATCAGTGGGCAGGGTGCCTTCTTTCTCGAACAACAGCTGATGTTGCTGGCAGCACTTCTGTGTGAGCGGCTGGCAGGTGACCCCCGAGGGCACCCACAGAGGTGGTTATTGTAGCCCTGACATGCGCAGCCAGGCGGACTTGGCAGCATCACCTGCTTAGAATTCTCTGCTGCTGGCAGGGGCCACCAACCCTGCCAAAATCACACATCTAGATAAGGCTCAAGTTTGTCCCATTGTCACCCAAGGACCAGTGAGTCATGACACTGATCTGGCTTCCTTGAGAAAGAATGCTCAGGGGACAACTATAACCCACACATACACGTGTGCACACCCAAGCACAGGTACCCACACACAGAGCCAGGATGGCTATTTCTAAGCAAAGGCATTCTGCAATGAACATAGAGTGGATCCTGCCTAAAAAGTAAATAAACAATAAAAGACATTCGGGGAACAACTAGAACACTTGAATGTAGGTGGAGTGTTAGATAACATGGAATTGAGGTTAATTTTCTTAGATGTGAGAGTTTTATATATGTGGGACATTGATGTTGTTGGGAGATGTATACTGAAGTACTTAGGGGTAAGGCATCACAGTATCTAGAAATTAATCACAGATAGGAGAGCAAGGTAGATAGACCAACAGATAAAGTAAATATGGCAAAATGTTTACAATTGCTAAACACAAGTAAGAGTTTATTGGCCTATTCTTTTGATTCTACTTTATGTTTGAAATTTTTAATAATAAGGAATGCAGTGGCTCACACCTGTAATCCTAGCACTGTGGGAGGCCGAGGCAGGAGGAATGCTTGAGGCCTGGAATTTGAGACCAGTTCAAGGAAGAGCGAGACTCTGTTTCTACAAAAAAAATTAGAAAAATTATCCAGGCATGGTGGCACCTACCTGTAGTCTCAGCTACTTTGGGGGTGGAGGTGAAGGGGGAGGACTGTAACAGAAGGATTGCTCGAGCCCAGTAGTTGGAGGTTGCAGTGAGCGATGATGATGTGATGATGCCATTGCACTTTAACTCAGAATGAGATCCTGTCAATAAAGAAAGGAGAGAGAGGGAGGGAGGGAGGGAGGGAGGGAAGGAAGGAAGGAAGGAAGGAAGGAGAGAGAAAGAGAGGTAATAAAAAAATTCACCACAAAAATATTTTAAAAGCCGAAGTTTTCATAGCAATGCACCTGAGATGTACATAGGTTGTTAGTATGAATAAGAATAAAGGCTCGGCGCCTGTGGCTCAACGGGCTGGGGCGCCAGCCACGTACACCTGAGCTGGCAGGTTCGAGTCCAGCCCGGGCCTGCCAAACAACAATGACAGCTGCAACCAAGAGATGGCCGGGCGTTGTGGCGGGCGCCTGTGGTCCCAGCTGTTTGGGAGGTGGGGGCAGGAGACTCGCTTGAGCCTGGGAATTGGAGGTTGCTGTGAGCTGTGATGCCACAGCACTCTATCCAGGGTGACAGCTTGAGGCTCTGTCTCAAAAAAAAAAAAAAAAAAGAATAAGAATAAAAACAGTGAAGAAGACTATCCGAGGTGGGGGTGGGGGTAACTCTGCAGATGACAGGACAAGTGGCAGAGTCTCACATAACAATATGACGTCCAGTCCAGCTCCTCCTCTTACACGGTCTCACTCAGGCTTTACAGACGGTCCAATGAATGAGGTTTTAATATGCTCCGGGGCTTTTTGTACTTAGAGAATTGTAGCTCGAAGAGACTGAAGTCAGTTACCTGCAGTCATGCGACATATAAGTGACCGAGCCAGGACCAAGCCCAGGTCTTCTGGCCTGAAGCCCTGTTCTTTTCTCTGTATTTTATCTTCACATGGGCCCTCCCAGAAGCAGGCCCTGAGACAGGGATTCAAGCACAGTAAGAGCACTGGGAAGGTTCAGGGACCGGCACTGGAGGAGCAGGACAGTGACCGAGCAAAGAGAGGGAACCTGGCAGGGCTGTGGGGGAAGCCAGCTACTAGAGCAGGAAACAGGAACTAAGTGCCTTGGGGAAAATTGGGGGAGGCTCAACGCTTGTGGCTCAATGGGCTAAGGCGCCAGCCACGTACACCTGAGCCCATGGGTTCGAATCCAGCCCGGACCCGCCAAGCAACAATGGTGGCTGCAACCAAAAAAAAAAAAAAAAATGACCGGGCATTGTGGTGGATGCCTGTAGTCCCAGCTACTTGGGAGGCGGAGGCAGGAGACTCGTTTGAGCCCAGGAATTGGAGGTTGCTGTGAGCTGTGATGCCACAGCACTCTAACCAGGGTGACAGCCTGAGGCTCTGTCTCAAAAAAAAGAAAAGAAAAACTGGGGGAAATAGTGCAAAACACAGGCCTCATAATTATCCCACCCAAAGGGCGAAGGGACTGGAATATTTATGCCCCAGTTAGCAAAAATCATTGGTTGAAGGCTGCTCCTGGGACTTAATTCCCCTGGCTCTTCTAGCTTGCTGCAGTTCTGAAAAATCGTCCTCAGACCCAGAGACACTGGTTGGCCCAGGCACCCAGGCTCAGTACGGCTTGAGGGGTGTGAGTAGCAGACTGACCACGTCTGCACCTCCACGCTTTAGGGGATCCCCGTCTCAGCCTTTGTCTTCCTCTTCTGAGCAGCTAAGCTCAAAAAGTAGAGATCGTCTCAGTCTCTGACACTGTTCCGGGAGAACTTGGGGTGAGGTAAGATGTAAGGACACTTTTTCTTTTTGTAGAGACAGAGTCTCACTTTATTGCCCTCAGTAGAGTGCTGTGGAGTCATAGCTCACAGCAACCTCCAGCTCTTGGGCTTAGGCGATTCTCTTGCCTCAGCCTCCCGAGTAGCTGGGACTGCAGGCACCCGCCACAATGCCTGACTATTTTTTGATGCAGTTTGGCTGGAGCCGGGTTTGAACCCGCCACCCTCGGTATATGGGGCTGGTACCCTACTCACTGAGCCACAGGTGCCGCCTGTAAAGACACTTTTTTGAGGCCTTCGCCCATCCACTCAGGTGGAAACAGCTCTGGGATCGCACCCTAAGAACAGCAGCAGCAGATCCTGACCTGAGGGGTGTAAGCAAGCAGACACATCCGTGCACACAGCTTTGCTGCTTTTCAAGTTACTCTAAGCTACATAAGGCTAAGAACACACCAGTGGGAGGAAGATCACCAGCTGTTTACTGGAGTGGGAGTGCCAGAGCAAATGAATGGGGCTCATCGTACACTCAGACACTACATCAAACTCCCCATTAGGCTCATTTAGGATCCGAAGACAATCGGGAGATGGCTAATGGGCCAGAATGAGCACCGGGCCCAAGAGCATGATCCAACATCCCTTTCACACCTCATTATTCACGCTGCCTGCCGTGCTCTGAGACAGTCGGACCCATCCAATGGAAAAGAGCTTATGAATGAGAAAATACTGGGCAATAATCATTACTGAAAACTGTTCTTAAAACTGTATAGCCATCATAGCTCCAGGAACAGAACTAAAAACATTTCTCCCGTAATTCTGCAACCACCAATAAATCAGGCCTTAGTCAATTTTCGGTATTTCTTTCCGGAGAAAGAGAAACCTCTCAGGGAACTAAACAGTAAAGACAACACATGATAGATAGAATGGGGCAGAGGGAGGCAGGTCGCTCAAAGGGGATGGGGGATTTGAATGGTTAGGAAAGGGATCAGTCAGCCTTGGAAGGAAAGTGGCAAAAGCAAGTCTTAGCCGCCCTGCCCAGCACGGTCCCAGGGAGACACAAAGCTGTAGTCAGTGGGTTTTCAGTGTCTCCAATTCTGCTGGCAACACAACCCCTATGATAAAATTGGCTGTCTTAGCTAGGTGCTATTACATACACAATTTCTCTACTTGCTTTGTTCTGGTTCCAAGTTTACACAACACCCAGCTAGTTTTAGAGACCGGGTCTCATTCTTGCTCAGGCTGGTCTCAAACTCCTGAGCCCCAGCTATCCACCTGCCTTGGCCTTCCAGAGTGCTAGGATTACAGGTCTGAGCCACTGCGCCAGGCCTTCCTTTAGCATATTTTTAAGATTCATCTATATTGGATTTTGGATCATCTATATTGGATTTTAAGATTCATCTTACTGGAATAAAGATTCATCTATATTCGTCTCAGAATTCCATTCCTTTTTAAGGTTAAATAGTATTCCATTGTATGCACCTGCTACATTTTGTTTATCTATTCACCCACTCACGGGCATTTGGGTTGTTTCTGTCATTACAGTTCGATGCTTCTCACCATTTTATCCTATACCTTGGTGTCAGCTTTTGCTCTGGCTAGTCCTTATTTCTAGGGAGATAAAGCATCATAGTTCTAGGACAGATATCTTTTGTTCAACATAATATTTGTATTTTTCTTAGTGAGTCAATACATTGACACTCCTGTGTCTGTGTCAGGCCTTCATTAGTCTTCTTTAGAGGAAAGACAGCCTCTCTGGGATTGACACCCCCCAGCCATCAACAAAACTGAGTTTCCAATCTTGAAATTGGAGATCCACATCCTGTAAGTCTGTACTCAGGCAGAAAAGATATACACTCCCCAATATAGGCCTCCTACGACTAATAGTTGCATGCATGCTTTCCTGGGCTGCTTTTTATCTCTATCACATTAATTTCCATGAGTTGAAACATGATTTTTGTATACTTAGCTGGTATTTACTCAACACATACCACACATCAAAAGCCATGCTCGGTACTTTAAATATATTACTTCACTTAATCCTAAGTATAAGCCATGCTAAATGGGGATCATTAATATTACGATCCCCATTTAGCATATAAGAGAGGTGAACTAATTTCCCCAAAATCATAGAGCTGGTAAGTGTAAGTTAGCTACATGCTATTCTATCAGGCGAATGTAATTCCCTTAACTGTTGACTATTTTCATTGAGTAAAGTTTTACTGCTTCAAGAAACTCTGCAAGGAATATCTTTGTGCACACAGCTTTATCTTTCTTTGATGTTAGTTCCTTAGATTATATTTCCAGAAGTACTATTACTGAATCGAATAGTACACAGCAGTACCTCCATAGCTGACCACCTCCTTAAGTTGACCTAGTTTTCATAGACTGAACATGCACTACGTGTACATATCAGGACAGGAGACCTAGTTTCTCACGTTGACAACCTCTCTATGTTGATGAGCTTGTTACCGTCCCTTGGTTGGTCAATGAAGCTCATCTATAGTTCTGTGGCTCTTGTTTACTAAACTATTTTCCAAATGGCCAAGAAAGCTCATCATTCCATGTTTTCATCTCAAAGATGCAGTGCTGGGGAAATTGCAAACTAGGGAAGCAAATGTTGAACTCTTCTCATCTACGCTGTGCTTTGCTTATTTGTATGGCTGGTTGGTTGGTTTTTGTTTTATTCTGTTTTTAAATCCAATAACCACAGGCTAACCCTAGAATAGCCAATGAGTTACATGGCACCAAGACCTATATTCCTCTGTTAATGTCTTTTACCCCAAGACATTCTTCCCTCTTTCAAGCATTCACTCACCTCCTTTTTTGTCAGGGTTCATAATTTCATAAAGAGAAAAGGAAGTGATTACATCAAGCTATTAAGGAGTGATTTATTACATAATTTGTATTTAAGATTGAATGCCTGGAAGAATAAAAAAGAAGAATTGTCCTGAAGAATAATGGAACAAGTGTTCCAAGTGATGTGTGTGAAGTATTCCTGAAGATGTCATTGACAACAGTAGTGATCAGGCAACCTAATGGGCCAATAACACTGGATTGTTAAATAAATCATGATAAGCGACACAATGGAATGCCATAGAACTATTTTGAATGATTGAAATGGTAATATTAAATGAAGGGAGTGCAAATGACAGAACATTTATTTTTTTATTTCAAATTAATATGAGAGTACACATTTTGAGGTTACGTGGTTTTTACTTCCAAGGTAAAGTTCAAGTTGTAGAAGAGCCCTCCATCCAGGGGGTGTGCTGAACACCCTCGAATTGTGCATATTAAGTAAGATCCCGCCTAATACCCTGCCCTATTCCCCACATCACCCCTCCCCCTTGCTAGACTATATTTTGTTTCATTGTTCATATGAGCGTGTAATTGTTTATATATTCCTTTCATGTTAGTTTTGAGTACATTGGATTTTTCCCCCCATTCTTTTTTTTTTTTTTTTTTGCAGTTTTTTGGCCGGGGCTGGGTTTGAACCTGCCACCTCCGGCATATGGGACCAGCGCCCTACTCACTGAGGCACAGGCGCCGCCCTTTTTTTCTTTTCTTTTTTTTTTTTTTGCCCCCCCATTCTTGAGATACTTTACTAAGAAGAATGTGTTTCATCTCCATCCAGGTAAACATAAAAGATGTACAGTCTCCATCTTTTTTATGGCTGAACAGTATTCCATGGCATACATATACCACAATATGTTAATCCATTCATGCATTGATGGGCACTTGGGTTGCTTCCATGACTTGGCAATTGTTAATTGAGCTGCAATAAACATTCTGGTGTGAATGTCTTTGTGGTAAATGATTTTTGTTCTTCTGGGTAGACACCTAGTAATAGAATTGCAGGATCGAATGGAAGGTCAACATTTTGTTCTTTGAATTCTCTATACTTCTTTCCATTAAGGTTGTATTAGTTTGCAATCCCACCAGCAGTGTAGAACTGTTCCCCTCTCTCCACATCCACACCAGTATCTGCCGATTTGGGACCTTGTGTTGTGGGCTAATCTTACTGGAGTTAGGTGATATCTCAGAGTGGTTTTGCTTTGCATTTCTCTGCTGATTAAAGACAATGAGCAGTTTTTCATGTGTTTGCTGGCCATTTGCAAATGACAGGACGTTTAACATAATCACAACTTGGTAAAAGAAAATAATACATACATAATACATGTATGTGTGGCTATATATACACGCAAGTGTGTGCAAGTGCATGTGTATGTGTGTGTATATAAAATATCAACAACTGAAAAAAAAAAAAACCTGGAAGGATAGATACCAAAATGTTTTCTTTAGGAAGGTGGGAGTAAGGATGATTTTTTTTTCTTAAACCTATTTTCTAGTTAACATGTGTTACTTATATCATCTTTAAAAAATTTTTTTGTTGTGTGCTGAGAGTTGGCACTGCCTTGGAGAGAATGAGCGTGGAAAGGCATATTTCAAACAATGTGGTAGGTGGGCGGGAGAGAGTGAGGAGGCTGGGAGCTCGTCAGGGACCCTCCAATCCCCCAGCACTGGGATTGGCTCCTGCACCTGCTCCCAACCTGGCCTCTCCTCAGTGTGCACTGGAGGAAAAACCGGCTCACACTAATTTGCCCCTCTCCAAATGGCTTAAAAAGCCAGTTGATTTAGGAGCCCATGAATCCCTACCTACTCTAACATATGCTGAACATCTCTTTTGTGTGCTTTTGTTAAAAATGCTTTCTAAATGAGCCGGTGCCCATATGCCTCAGGAACCTAAAATGTGGCTAGGTAGGCTGGCACAAGTCGTGTTTCTATAATTCACTTCCGTGGGTTTCTAATGAGCTCAGTTAACTACAGCAGGAGTTTCCCGTTCCAAACCATGATGCAAACCCGAGAGTGAGAAACCTTATCTTCCCTAGACACCCCCAGAGAAGGAAAGGAGGAAAGATGAAGGACTTACCGGTTTACTGAGCACTGCTTTTTAACATGGCTTTGGTTTTTCGTGTTGGGGTATGTGTGTTTGTGTGTGTGTATGTGTTTACCATATTCTGGAACATGACAGGCATGTGCTGGTATTAAGAACCATGGGCCCCAAGGTAGACAGAGAGGTCTGAGAATTCTAGTCCAGAAACTCAATGGGTGGGTGATCTTGGATAATTTACTGAATTTATTCTGTTTCCTCGTTTGTAAAGTAGGAATAACAATAATATAGCCTATTTACTAGGGTCCTTGTGAGGACTGAATAAGACATGAAAAGCACATAGCACCCAGCATAGTCCCTGGAACACAGTAAGAACTCAGTGAATATTATCACAATGCTTAGCTCTAGTGACTGACATGTCAACAGGCAAGTCTGAGTACCATGGTGGGGGGGGGGGGTCCCATAGGAAAACACACAGGAAACAGATGTGAGAGAGTCAGGTAATGCTTCTAGGAAAAAATGACATCCAAATTGGGATCCGTAGAATTGGTAGGAGAAGTCAAGTGCAAAGGGGCATGTGTGGGAGGAGAAAGAGGAAAGGTCACAGAAGTGTAGACAGAGGGAACAGTAAATGAACTCACATTTATTTACATCCTTGCAACAACCTCATGAAGCAGACATTATTATCATCGCCATTGTACCAAGGAGAAAACAGGCCAGGAGAGGTTAAGTCATATGCCCAACATCACACAGCTAGTAAGTGATGGTACCATAGCGCCTCAGTGTGCAGAGACCCCACAGCATCCCTTTACCCTACGTGTATCGCTGTGGCATCCATGGGTGGTCGGTCTCACTCAGCAATCTTCTTCAGTTATCAAGTATGGTCTGGAGTAGCCTCAGAAGACACAGAGATGATTGAAATAAGGCCACTGTCCTCAGGGAGCCTACACACTGACAAAGAAAAAAATTAAATAAGCCACAATGCAGGATAGAAACTGACAAGGCATAAGTAGGAATTAGGGAAGTCTGCATGGATATTAAGGCTTCAAGTTTAAACTTACTTCAGGGAGAAGGAAGATACTTACAGTTGGAGAATGAGTCAGAAGGGGAAGTCTGAGCAGAATGAACATCAGAAAAAGGCATGCTATGGGCACGGTGTGATCTGAACAGGACAACTTCATGTTATGACTGGAGATTGGGAAGAGATGAAAAAAGAGAGAGGCTGTAAATACACTGTGGGGCCCAGTCATGGAGGATCGTGGATGGATGCCAGGCTAAGACGGAGTGTTCCCTCTCAAGCTGATGCAGAATCACTAAAGATCATTGAGGAACAAGCCTCAGGGACTAGGTCCTAGAAGCGAGAGAGGAAGAGCTGAGCTAAGTCTGAGCCTTCTCTGCCTTCATCACATGGCACCTGAACTCCTTTGTGTTCCCAGGTAGGTGCTCAGCAGGCCTTTGGAGATTCTGCTCTGGATATCAGGTGGGAGGGCTCGGGCCTGGAGTGTGCAGGTGACCAGGAAACGAGCCAGTGTCCTCCCACCTCCCACCTAATTCTCTGTGCCTGGGGCCTGTCGTCTCAGCTCCTTTCTACTCAGCACTATGCTTAGTTTTTGTGAAGCAAGGAGAAGGTGGAGAGTGATTCAGAATTACTATTTTCTGCCCCAGAAGCATTACAATATTGTACTCCAAGACATATGGCAACTTTCCAATAAGTATTTTTAATGGTCTGATTAATTGGTTTTTTGGTTGATGGAAAAACTAGCAAACAATTTAGTAAATGCTTGTGAAATTTTGAGGTTCCACATTATTAACTCACTAATACCCTGCCTCAAAAACAAGTTTCTCAGCTTGTTGCCCATAGCTCAGTGGCTAGAGCCATACACTGGGGCTGACAGGCTCAAACCTGAGCCTGCTAAACAACAATGACAACTACAATAACAACAACAAAAATAGCTGGGCTCAGCGCCTGTAGCTCAAGCAGCTAAGGCACCAGCCACATACACCTGAGCTGGCGGGTTCAAATACAGCCTGGGCCTCCCAAACGATGATGATGGCTGCAACCAAAAAATAGCCAGGCATTGTGGTGGGTGCCTGTAGTCCCAGCTACTTGGGAGGCGGAGGCAGGAGAATTGCTTGAGCCCAAGAGTTGGAGATTGCTGTGAGCTGTGATGCCACAGCACTCTACCCAGGGTGACAGCTTGAGGTTCTGTCTCAAAAAAAAAAAAAAATAGCCGAGTGTCGTGGTGGGGGCCTGTACTCCCAGCTACTTGGGAGGCTTAGGTAAGAGAATCAATTAAGTCCAAGAGTTTGAAGGTGCTGTGAGCTGTAACGCCATAGCACTCTACTGAGGGCAACATAGTGCGACTCTGCGGCACCTGTGGCTCAGCGAGTAGGGCGCTGGCCCCATGTACCAAAGGTGGTGAGTTCAAACCCGGCCTTGGCCAAACTGCAAAACAGAAAAATAGTGGGGCGTTGTAGCGGGCGCCTGTAGTCCCAGCTACTCGGGAGGCTGAGGCAAGAGAATCACCTAAGCCCAGGAGTTGGAGGTTGCTGTGAGCAGTGTGACGCCATGGCACTCTACAGAGGGCAATAAAGTGAGACTCTGTCTCTACAAAAAAATTAAAAAAAAAAAAACCATGTTTCTCTTATCATTATTATAATGGCATAAGAACAGCAACACAGTATGCTGACTTTTCCCAGGCCAGCATCAGTGAAATAGTGCCATAGTAAGTGATGGTGCCATATTGCCTTAGCGTGGAGAGACCCTACAGCATAAATAGGGATAAATAGGGAGGCTTTAATGATTTGCCAAATACCTTAAAGAGCATCCATGCACAAGTCTGTGATCAAAATTCTAGTCCATCCTAGCTTGTCCTATACCCAGACTAATGGCTCTAACCCACACACTAATACCAGGGAGCAAAGGGGCCCCTTACTCATCTCTCAAAATACTGTCTAGGTTCCCACTGGGAAAAGAACGTCTCATTAACAGTGAGCATCCCTTTCCAAAAAAACCTATGAAAACATCCTTTAAATAGAAATGCACCCTCTAAACTTTAGCTAACGTCTTAGATCACACAATGGTTCTCCCATTCTAATTTTATTTAACAGGCACTCAGACAAGCTTTAAGACTTTCACTTTTTGATTAAGTTTAACAATAGCCACCCATTTAATTCTAGAAATAATAGAGTTGGAGCCAGAGAGAAGCATCACCCACCACCTTTCAGAGTGCCTGTGACATATATCTTGGCAAGAGATTCAGAGCAGTGCTTCTGAAACTTTAATGTGCCTGAGAGTCTTGTTCAGAAGCAGATTCTGTGCCAGCAGGTCTGGGGTAGCACCTGAGATTCTGCATTTCTAACTAGCTCCTAGGCACTGCCAATGCCACTGGTCTCCAGACCACACTCTAAGTTGCGAGAATGTATGAGACACAGAACAAATCATGAATTAATTCTGCATTCTCCTTAGACCCTCCTGGAGAGCCACAGAGGCAGCTCGGAGTGGGTGAAAGAATGAGAGCTGTACACTATGAACCGAGTCAGATCTGAATCTCAGTTTCTCCATTCTCTAGGTTCTCTGAACTTCAACTTCATTTTTCAGAATTAAATTCGACAATGCACACAAGTGATGTGGTATAGAGACTGGGACATAAAGGTTGCTCAATGAACATAACTGGCAATATTGCTTTTGAAAATAATAACAACAGGAAGATGTTTTAATACTGGGTCATAGTCTGCCTACTCTGCCTGCTATCATTTACTCTGCACCTGCTGTGGGCATCCTGGAACCTGGAACTCCCACCCTCTCTCTTTACTGTCCCTGAAAATGCCTTGCCTCGTGCCTCTCTCTAGAGCAGCAACGTTTGCTGTCAAAATCCTGAGTCCTGGGTAGCCACAGTGGTTCATGCCTATAATCCTAGCACTCTGGGAGGTTGAGGCAGGAGGATCTCTTGAGCTCAGGAGTTCAAGACCAGCCTGAGCAAGAGTGAGACCTCACCTCTACTAAAAATAGAAAAACAAATTAGCCAGGCATCAGGACAGGCACCTGTAGTCCCAGTTGCTCAGGAGGCTGAAGCAGGAGGATCGCTTGAACCCAGGATCGTGAGGTTGCATGGGCAAGGCTGCTACACAGCCCTCTATCCTGGGGCAACAGAGTGAGACTCTCAGACAAACAAACAAAAACCTGAGTCCCAAAGACAGCAACTTAAATACCGTAGAAGAGAGAATAGCGATCTGGTGGTAATTGTCCTAGCTTAATGCCCCATCATTCTTCCAAACCTTCTCCAAAACGCCTACACTGGTATGTTCCTGGGGAGGAACAGAGACTGTGCTCCCAGCCATGCATGCAGTCTGCCTCCTCCTCCTCATCGGTACCATTCAAGGAAGATGAGCTTTTTACCGAATCACAGAATTGGCCTACATTCTTCAATCCACTCAAAGCCAAGTCTCTCGAACGCAGGAATTGTTGCTAGATCACGGGAGCTTTGCACAGTGCCGGGTGCCTCACACATTCCAGTAACTGGATTTTGAATTCATGAGTGCATGTTATTCTACAGAGACAGCTGTGATCAAAGGGCAGGAACACTGACTGAGAAATCAGAATGATTTTCATCCTTCCCCACCACTCTCAGCCGGTGTGACCGAGTGTGATAAGTGTGTGTGTGCCTGACTGCGTGGGACTTGGAGTGAGGCACTCATCTTGCTGAGCCTCAGTTTCCCCCTTTGTGAATGGAGGATAATGCAGACCATCCCACAGCTAAGTAAAATATTGTATAGAAAGTGCCTGACACACGGCACATGATCAGTTGCTGGAAGTTGAATATTCAATCCTCCCCTGTACCATTTGATATTACCATACTTTAAAGTCACACAAACATTTAAAATAGATGAAATGCGAAGATCTTTTGGAGTATCTCCAAGTTAGAAAAATAGCCTTTGTTCACCAGAGATTTAAATTATGTCTATATATGTTCAGAGACCTACGAACGTATGTGAATCTGACACTGACAAGTGTGGAGCGTGTGGAAATGCCAACCACTCTGCTATAAATCTGCTCTGGGGGAGGAGAGCGATGTTGCCTAGAGATTTTTATTCATTTGAAAATGTTACCATTCACCCGGGGAAAGCCAGAGAATGGCAATGGGACAGTTGGATGCAAGTGCTCTGACATTTTATCGCCAATAGACACCATCAATGAACTTAGAAGTCGTGTTACTTCCTACAGTGTTGAATTCAGAAAATGATGTGTCACAACAAAGAGGAGAGAAGGCTGTAATAACCTAGGTTTCTGAAATGTTTCTTTTGTTCACAGGCTGTTCCAAAAGAAAGGTTAAGCATGGAAACGTTGGGGGCTAGAAACTTTAGTCACGAAAAACCCAAAGGCCCTCTTCACAATGATAGTTTAATACCCATTGAATAATTTCCATGGGCCAAGCAGTGGGCCAAGCACTGTACTTGGAAAACCATATTGAATCCCCTGCAAAGTCCCCATGAGAAGTAGGGCTCCCACTTCGCAAATTGAGTTGCAGAGAAACCAAGTAATTTGCCTGAGTCTTGCAGCCAGAGCGGGGCAGAGCTCTTCGATTTAGTCCAGGCCCATGACAGCGTCATTGCAAGGCTGAGAGATGGGGCAGGAGGATGGAAGACTCTGACTTGTCAGGCAACAGGGATATCTGCCACTTAGTAGCAACGTGGTTTAGGGGACAGTTGTCTTCCTCATCTGCACCGTAATAATAGTAACAACAAACTTTTATATTATGATGTGTCTGAGCACTTGCTGTTCAAGAATTTTATTCATATTATCTCTTAAAGTGCTCACGACAACCTTAAAAAGGAAGTTGTTATTATAATCCCATTTTCTTTTCTTTTCTTTTTTTTTTTTTGAGACGGAGCCTCAAGCTGTCACCCTGGATAGAGTGCTGTGGCATCACAGCTCACAGCAACCTCCAATTCCTGGGCTCAAGCGAGTCTCTTGCCTCCGCCTCCCAAGTAGCTGGGACTACAGGCGCCCGC
>CAUYON010200835.1:0-16256 GCA_963573935.1 Arctocebus calabarensis | reverse complement strand
ATCTGTACCAGAATGTTTATTGCAGCCCAATTCATAATTGCTAAGTCGTGGAAGAAGCCCAAGTGCCCATTTACCCACGAATGGATTAATAAATTGTGGTACATATATTCCATGGAATACTATGCAGCCTTAAAGAAAGATGGAGACTTTACCTCTTTTGTGTTTACATGGATGGAGCTGGAACATATTCTTCTTAGCAAAGTATCTCAAGAATGGAAGAAAACATATCCAATGTAGTCAGCCCTACTATGAAGCTAATCTATAGCTTTCATATGAAGGCTAAAACCCAGTTATAGCACAAGAAATGGAAAAAAGGGCAAGGGAGGGGAAGGGAGGGGGGAGGGTGAGTGGAGGGACGGTGATTGGTGGGATCACACTTACGGTGCATCTTACAAGAGTACAAGAGAAAATTACTAAATGTAGAATATAAATGTCTTCATATAGTGATTAAAAGGCCATGAAGGCTATGTGAAATAGTTCAATGAAAATATTTCAGATTGTATATAAAGTCAGCACATTGTACCCCATGATTGCACCAATGTACACAATTGTGATTTAATTAAAAAAAATGTCTATACTACCTAAAGCAATCTACAGATTTAATGCAATCCCTATTAAAGCACCTCTGTCATACTTTAAAGACCTGGAAAAATTAGTACTTCATTTTATATGGAAACAGAGAAAACCTCGAATAGCCAAGACATTGGCTCAGAAATAAGAATAAATCAAGAGGAATCATGCTTCCAGAGTTCAGACTATACTCTAAATAGATAGTGATCAAAACAGCATAGTACTGCACAAAAATAGAGAGGTAGATGTATGGAACAGAATTGAAGACCCAGAGGTGAACCCAGACACTTATCGTCATTTGATTTTTGATAAGCCTATTAAAAATACAAACTGGGGGAAAGATTCCCCATTCAATAAATGGTGCTGGGTGAATTGGCTGGTGACCTGTAAAAGACTGAAACTAGATCCACACCTTTCTCTAACAAAAATTGACTCTCACTGGTTAAAGGACTTGAACTTAAGACATGAAACTATAAAAATTCTTAGAAAGAGTGCAGGGGAAACGCTTGAAAAAATTGGCCTGGGAGAATACTTTATGAGGAGGACACCCCGGGTAATTGAAGCAACATCCAAAATACACTACCGGGATCTGATCAAATTAAAAAGCTTTTGCACTGCCAAGAACACACTAAGTAAAGTGAATAGACGACTCTCAGAAGGGGACAGGATTTTCGCAAGTTATAATTCTGACAAAGGTCTAATAACCAGAATCCACAGAGAACTCAAACTTATTACTAAGAAAAAAACAAGTGATCCCATTTCATTGTGGGCAAGAGACACAAACAGAAGCTTCTCTGAAGAAGACAGGCACATGGTCTACAGACACATGAGAAAATGCTCGTCCTCTTTAATCATCAGAGAAATGCAAACCAAAACCACTCTGAGATACCATCTATCTGCAGTAAGAGCAGCCCACATCACAAAATCCCAAAACTACAGATGTTGGTATGGCTGTGGAGAAAAGGGAACACTTCTGCACTACTGGTGGGAGTGCAAGCTAGTACGTTCCTTTTGGAAGGAAGTTTGGAGAACACTCAGGCATCTACATGAGACCTGCCGTTTGATCCTGCAGTTCATTTCCTAGGTGCATATCCAAAGGACCAAAAATCATTTGGCAATAAAGATATTTGTACCAGAATGTTTATTGCAGCCCAATTCATAATTGCCAAGTCATAGAAGAAGCCCAAGTGCCCATCAACCCATGAATGGAGTAATAAATTGTGGTATATGTATACCATGGAATACTATGCAGCATTAAAAAATGGAGACTTTACTTCTTTTATGTTTACATGGATGGAGCTGGAAAATATTCGTCTTAGCAAAGTTTCTCAGGAATGGAAAAAAAATATCCAATGTACTCAGTACTACTGTGCGACCAATTTATAATCACCCACACTTGCATATGAAAAATGAAACACAACTATAGCCTTGGATGAAGGAGGGAAGGGGAGGGAAAGGGAAAGGGAGAGAAGTGGGTTGATAGAGGGAGAGTTAGTAGGGGGCCACCCCTAAGGAGCATATTGCAAGTACAAGTTGGATCTATTAGGTGTAGAACATCAATGTCTTAACACTGTAATTGGGTACATGAAGTGAAGGCTATGTTGATTAGTAGGATGTAAGCACTCCAATTTGTACAAATAATCAACACACTGAATCCCATAATGGCATAAATGTATACATGGTCTATGTACAAATGACTTAATAAAAAAATGAAAAAAAAATGTAAAATCGGGCAGCACCTGTGGCTCATCCAGTCGGGTGCTGGCCCCATATACCAAAGGTGACGGGTTCAAACCCAGCCTACTCTGAACTGCAAAACAGAAAAATAGCCAGGCGTTGTGGCAGGCGCCTGTAGTACCAGCTATTCGGGAGGCTGAGGCAAGAGAATTACCTAAGTCCAGGAGTTGGAGGTGGTGAGCTGTGTGATGCCACCACACTCTATCGAGGGGGATACAGTGAGATTCTGTCTCTACCAGAAAAAAAAATTAAAAATCACATAGCATATAAAATAATAATTTAGATACAATACTTCAGGCTTACTTGCATTACTTGAGGACATAATGAATGTCAAAAACAATTACATACATTGATACATAAAAAAGTAAGGAAAATGTACAAAGAAAATATTCAGACTAGGCAATCTCATCGTGAATTTCCAACCACTATTACCATTTTAGTGCTTATATATCATTTAAAATTTTTTCAGTAAAACTGATGTATCATGAAGGATACATCAGTGAACTGTAACCAGTGTATTGCACCTTAACAATATATTATGACTATATTCCTGTGGTGTTGTCTGTTCAAAATACATCATGATGTTAATATTCTGTGGTGTGAATATGTTCAAGTTTATTTGACTGGTAATAAATTGGTGCACATTGAGGATTTTCTTTGTTGCTCATTTTAGATTATTTTCTTATGTTTAATTTCTGAAATTGGAATTGTTAGCTCACAGAGTTTAAATATTCTTAAGGTTTGTGAAATACTTTTCCAGATAGTCCTTTGGAAGCACTGCAGTAATATGTACTTCCACCAATGACAGAATGTGACAGTGCATTTCCAGCGCTTTTCCAGCAGAGTGTTAGGGTTTATAGGATGAGGATAAGTCCAAATTGAGAAATAAATCATGCCATTGTCAGCAGATTGCCGTGGCTTATGCCTGGAATCTTACCATTCTGGGAGGCTGAGGTGAGAGGATTGCTTGAGGCCAGGAGTTCAAGACCAACCTGAGCAAGAATGGAATGCTGCCTGTATGAAATATAGAAAAATTAGCAAGTGTGGCAGTGCGTGACAGTAGTCTCACCTACGTGAGAGGCTGAGGCAGGAGGATGGCTTCAGTCCAGGAATTTGAGGTTGAGGAAGCTATGATGATGCCACTGTACTCCAGCTAGGGCAACAGACTGAAGAGACCATTTCTCAAAAAACAAAACAAAAACCCATGCTATTTCATTATTTTAATTTGCATTTTATATTCAAACAAGTTAATTTTTGCCAGAGATAAGATGGTTGACTAGAGACATTGGTTGCCAAATTATCTTAGAAAGAAGAAAAAGTTATAGTTGGGAAAAAAAAAACCAAAAACATATCTCAGGTGTAACTGTGAGAGAAAAGTGGCAGAATCTACCAGAAGTTCCACAGGAAGAAGCTGTAGAGTGGAACAAGAAGGGGGTCCTAGCTGTCTGGAATTCAATCCCTGCAAGGCGTGGTGGTGCCTCAATGCAACAAGTTAGTTGGCACTGGAGACCATTATTCTAAGTATATTAAGAAGGAAAATACAAATACCTCATGTACTCACTGTTCAATTGGAACTAATTAACGAGGACTATATGTGCACAGAAGGAACTGAAGCTCAGTGGAAATCAAGGTGGTGGGAGAAGGGAGGAGAGAAGCTACCTCACAGGTACAGTTTACACCATCTCGGAGATCCCGGACTCAGCATTACCAAATCGATAAATGTAACCCAAAACATTTGTACCTCCGTGATATCTTGAAATAATCAAAAAACTAAAAAAATTAAAAACAAGTTAATTATTTTCTTCATTGCAATTATGCTGATTTTGTTATGTCCATGTTTAGTTTGTGATATTTGTGGTTATTCAGAGACAGTCAAGTTTTATTTCTTCAATCATTCATATTTTCTTATATGCTTTCTTCCCTTTTAAATTTGAATTGAAAGAACATCTCCTACATTGGAGATGATAAAACATATGAATTTATGTATTTTTTTCTTTTGTGTCATTCAACTATTTGAACATTTAACCTTTTAATCAAAATGTAATAATTTTTACATGTGTGGTAAAATCTTTCCCTCATATATTAGCCTATTGCTTTTGCTTTATCCTCATCATAGTGCATTTTGATCAAATGCAAACATTTACATATTTTCAGGTCTTTTCAGCTTTTGGTTGTCTTCTTTGATCTGACTGCCATGCTCTACATCAATGCCATAACATTTAATCATCGTTGAATATAACTGCTTTTCCATATCTGTAAGGGAAAACCCCTGTTAATATATATTTCTTTTACTTTTTATTCTGGGATATTCTTACCATGTAGACTTTGAAAGAGGAATTCATTTTCAATGTTTGAAAAGCTCCACTGGTGTTTTGATTTCCTATGCTTTTATACATTAATATGAAGAAAATTGATGTTTCATGGTACTGGACCTTGCTTTCCCAGTATTTATTTAAATTTTTCTTGTTATCTCTTGGCAACATCCTAGGATTTATTATATAACTAACCCTTGGGATATTTATTATTAATTTCATTCTCAGATATTTTATACTTGGGTTGCTATTGTGAGTGGAATTTTTATTATACTTAATAATTTATTTTGCTGGTTTATAGAAAGAAAATTGATTTTTGTATATTTAATTTGTTACCTGTCTGCTTACTTAACAGTTGCCTTATATCTAATAGATTTCGAGTTTCACTAGATTTCTTTGGTTTGTTTTAGTATATAATTTTTTCTTATCTTATTGAATTGTCAAATAATGTAAACTTGTCAAATAATGTAAAAAACAGTGATGAGAACAGATCATAGGTTTTGCCAGAGTTTTAACAAGAACTATGTTTCAGTCAAGTGTGATTTAAACAATTGGTTTTACATAAACATTTGCTGATAATAATAAATACTTAAGTAATATCCAATGTAACAAGCACAGATCTAAATTTTCATATATACGTTAGTTTACTGAAATTATCCTAGCAGCTCCATGGGATTATTATGATTGTTATGTTTGTTATTTCCATAATGCAGATGAGAAAACCAAGGAGATCAAAGGACTTCCCCAAGATCATACAATTAGAAGTGAAAGCAGTGGGGATGGAACTCCAGCAATCTGGGTCCTTGGGCCTGTGCTCACCCCCCTCATGTCAGGCTCCCTTCTCAGGTGCAAAAAGGGTCTTAGAGGGCTCATGCATAATGGCTTGTATCAGAAATGAATGTATCCATACAGAGGTTCCTACTTTTTTCCTATTCTTCCCCTTGATCTTTTGGTATGTTGACTTCTGTGTTAGTACATTCCTAATGACACCATTGGCACACACTTCTATAAGCAACTTTTTCTTTGACCTTATACATAGACATATGTATAGACCTTAATCTATCTATCCATCTATCCATGAATGAGATTGCCTTGCGGCCCTATTTATGTGCTATAATGATCAGTTTTGATAGTAAGGTCATGCTAATATTTTAAAAGAAATTACAAAACGTTTTCTTATCTCTATGTGGATTGCTTCCCCTTCTTTTAGTTTGTCTTCTTGAGGCTCTTACATATAACACTTTCTATCCATTTTTATCTATTTTTCCCTTGAGATATTGGAAATTTTCTTGAAATCGTCTTCTATGTAATGGATTTTATTTCCTGCATTTAACAGTCTGTTAACTTTCTCCATTTTGGCTTTTAATTTAGAGATTGTATTTTCAATCTCAACAGTGCAGTCACTTCTAATCTCTTATTATTCCCTTTTCATGGCTTTTGATATACTTTCACTGGTGCAATATATTCTTATTTCTTTCTGAATATATAAATAAGAAATTGTCCAGATTTCCCCTATTCTGGCAGCAAATCTATTTCCTAAGAAGACATTTGCTTAGTATCTTTGGAGCGACCCCCTTTTCACTGCAATATTTTTTATAGGTTCAATGTCTTCCTACCTTCTCTTTGTGCGTATTAACAGAGGATATTCCATGATGCCTCATTTTATAAAAGGAGCTCACTTTTAACAGATGTTGCTGTAGGCCCTTGTGGGAAGACATGCATCTCTATCTACTTATACCTTGGGTTTGGTGACCAAAAAAGTAGAGTTTCATACAAGGTTTGAGAATTGACCAGTGATCATCACACAAAGCCAGGACCTCCAGAGATGAGCACTGCAGTCAATGAATTGGTAAAACCACAATTTGCAAAAGGATGAACTGATGGTTTTGCAAGGGCTTTCTGTGGAGCAGGAAAAAAATGGCAACATCTTCATTCATAGCTTCTAGATACAACTCTCCTTTAAGCAAGTTTGGGATTAGAATTTAAATGCATAGAGTAGCCTAAAAAAATTTCTCAAACCAAAAATTGTGTCTGTAATGGTCCCTGATTGTTAAGTGAATACAAGTTATAAGAGAGGGAAAGTGCATTAAAACCAATCGAGAAAGACTGCCTTCAAAGTTTACAATATGGGATGGAGAAAATAACACTTTACCACACAGGGCTTTGAGAAGGATCCACTGACTTAATGCATATGAAAGAGCTCAGAACAGTACGTGGCATGTAGTCGTGATCAATAAAGTTTTGTTAATTGTGTTTTCATCATAGATTGTACTGTAGGGGGCATGTCATGAGTTTTGTTTTCTTAGCATTATCCCAGCGCAGCTGAACAGGTGTTTCTAAATGAATTGT
This sequence comes from Arctocebus calabarensis, assembly GCA_963573935.1. Taxonomy (NCBI): domain Eukaryota; kingdom Metazoa; phylum Chordata; class Mammalia; order Primates; family Lorisidae; genus Arctocebus; species Arctocebus calabarensis. The sequence goes on along the minus strand of CAUYON010200835.1, from coordinate 9,288 downwards.
GTGTGTGTTTAAGTTTCAGTTTTAATATTTATATGTGAAAGATTTCCCCCACTCTCCTCCATTGGCTGATAAATTCAGGAAGAAGAAAGGTATCTTTCTAGTGAGATTGTTTATAAACTTTAATTTCAGTAGTGAAATGCTTCTAAACATACAGATAGTAGTGTTGCTGTTTTGACCCTGGGGAGAGAGGACTGACTCGGAGATCTCCCTCAATACCCACTGCCCTTTTTTTATCCCTCCCAGCTCATTGTTGTCCAGGAAGGATGTCTAGGGAACCCTGTGTTTCTATGTAACAGACTGAGAACTATCAATCCACAAAGCACGCACCAAAACACATGGGACAGTGACTGATGAACACTAATAATCCTCATGTCTGTGACAAGCATGGGTCTAGGAGTCCCTCTTCCCAGCCTCAGATTGTCACCACTCAGCACCCATTACCTGGGGTCACTGTGATGCTTTGTTTAACCGGCAGGGTCTGCAGTTTGGTACCCGGGAACTGGAGGAGATGGGAGCCATGTTCTGCTTGGGTCTCCTCATTTTGGAACTCAAATCTGCAAGCTGCAGCCATCAGCTCCTGACTCGAGCTGCGGCTCTGCTGAACGATGAGGAAGAAGCTCTGGACCACCACCTGCAGCGGTAAGATGCTCACAGGCGGGTAAGAGGAATTTGCACCTTTGTGTTCCAATTGCTGAGTATCTCAGTAAAATGGAAGTCAAGTGGATCTAGGGGTCTTTACAGTGGAAATAGTATGGAAGAGCTGCCCAATGAAGGTGACTGTAGTTAGCTCCATGAGTAAGCAGACCAGGACATCCTCACTTCCCACTGAAGACAAGGAGGATGCTGTCTGCTTATACATAGACATGCAGATATAATTTATAAATGAGTATTAATAAGACATTTGATTATGATAAAGAACATATAGCTTAGTGTCATGCATGCACACCCTACATGCTCTTACATTTGCCAGTAGGCCATTTATATGTGTACAGATAACGTTTTTGAGCCATTCCTCAGTAAAAAAGGACAGTCTCACTGCTCATAGGGTCTCAGGGACAAGAAGAGTTTTTATCTTCCCATTCTCAAATGACAACGCTCCTTCTCAGAAGATGGGGGGAACCTCAAGCAGATGACTAATGCTTTGACTCAGAGAACCTGACTCAGCCATGGCAGGGAAAGGCTGGATTTCTGAGAATGTGAGGAGCATTTAGGAGTCAAGTGAGGGAGAACCATTATTCAAAGGAACCCTTTCGATGTCTCTCCCTGTAGGCAAACATTTTAGACTCCACGTACACAAATTCAGGGGGCAAGAAGGGAGGAAATAATGGGTCCGTGAGAGGAGAGGGGATCCAAGTGGGCTCCGAGGAGAGGGGATCCAAGTGGGCTGCAAGGAGTTGAAGGAGGCTAAGTCATTGCCCACACTCTGAATAATGGAAGGTGGGGCAGGAAGCTGAGTGGGGAGGTGCTGGCTGTGTTTGCTGGCCCAGGAGGTGAGGGGGCATCCCAGCATGCACTTCATGCCCACCAACAGAGAGAAGGCCATTAATACTGGGACCATTTTGTTTCTAGCTCCTTTTCATTAGCTTTTTTCCTGCCACTGTTAGGCTGCTGTTCCACCTTGACTTCTCACCAAATGCCCAGTCAAACCTAGAAAGATCAAGCAGGGTACATTAGTAGTGCTTGGGAAGGCCCTGGATTTTTGAGACTTAATTATCTAAATGCAGTGATTAACTTGCTCATCGCATGGGGCTGTATATCACACACCATCGAAACTTAAATATAGCCAGACCTTTTTCCTCCATAGAGAAACTGCTTCTGATTTCTTTTGTTTTGACATCATAACCACTTTCTTCTGCCCCTGCTCCTTTCAAATCCCCTCAACGCCCCAGGCTCAGTGAGTCTGGCATCCTTGTGCTGTTTGCAGACTCTCCCTCTGACAGCGAGCACTTCCACCTGCCAGGATATATATTTCAATCTGTCTTTTCCTCTTTTCTTTTGCTAAGCTATTTTGGGCATTGGCATGCCTGAATTTTCTTTATCCCACCCCCACCTTGCTCATTGAGGGAGGATTGAGCAGAGCTGGCATTGCTTGCTTTCCCCAAATTGATTGTGCTTGTCTGTTTGATCCAATGCATCAAGGATTAGTTGCCTGTAAACTGGAACAAGAAGAAATCTATCAAAGAAATGCCTTTTCTAATTCAAGTCTAAAGAATTTGGTGTCAAACTTCAAATACAATGGCTGCCATGGAAGTTGTAATAAGGAGATAGTAGTATTACCTGCCATTGTTTGCCCGATGCCGCCACCCCACACAACCTACTATTAATTTTTCAGTTGTAAACTGTCCAAGGGTACTGATGCTAGAGGTCTTCCATGACCACTGACCTTTCTTTGGGTGGACCAGCTCCCCAAGGGTTGGACACCGCAACTTGGAATGTGATTAATATGTGTGTTTTGAATAGATTTGAATTAAACTCAGTGGGTATAGAGTTTGATAGAGGAAAGGAGGAGGGAGGAGGGTGCCCATTTCACCCTGGTTTGTATCACAGTATGTTTTCCTTTTCACTATGACAGCTGATCACAACAGACTGTTGTAGTTCCTGTTCAAAGGTCCTGCAGTTTCCATGGTTGAGAGGAAAATTACCCTGAAAATTTCTTGATCTCCAAATATTCTAAGCAATAAAATTGTAATCATGAAGCTATGAGAGAGAGAGAGAGAGAGAGAAATAATAAAATAAAATCTATGGAATTGAAATCAGCAACAGGCTGTTTGAGTACCATTTGATTAGTTTCTGATGAATAGGGTTAATGCTGAGATACAATAAGCAGCAGAGTGAATCCTAGAAATTTGCTAGCACCAGGGTTTTTGTTATAATACAAGGTGTGTAACTAATGTTTGTCATCACAGCTCTATATAATTTAAAGAGATCTTTGCCTCCTCTCTGGCCTCTTCCTCCAGTACAACAGAGCTTCCTTTGGAAGGGTGCTTTTTTGTTACACTGAAATAATTATTTTAAAAGGGATGGGGCTCTTCTCCAAAGGTCTGCCCCACAGAAACGTAAGGGTGTGGTATCGCATGCTTCCCTAGGGCCCACAGGCAGCACTCAACCCTGGGAGCGACCTACTGGTAAGACGCAGCGTGGCTGCACACTGCCGACAGCGTGTTTTTTGACCACAGGTTTCATGCCTCATTTAACCATAAAAACAATTAGAGTGTAGTCAACAGCCTCAGAGCAACTTAGCGTCTTTCATAAGAGGAGGATAAGCCGCGAGGATAGATGTTTGTCCAGTGGCTGAAGCTTGAAATGAAGAAGGCGCTGGCGACGATGTGAGTTTCCGCGTACAGTTCCCGTCTTCTCCTTTGCTCGTTTAAGAAACGTCTGCAGATTCGTGAAGGCGACTGTTGCTTTGCTCTTCTTCCCTCTCTCCTTGCTCTCAATCTTATCCCTGGAAATAATTGTATGTGCACCGCAGGAAGGCTCAGCCGCTTCTTCAGGAGGCAGTTTATCCGTTGTGACAGGTCTTTTGCAAAGTCATTTAACAGTTTTGCCGAGTCAGCCGCTGTTCCTCCGGATTTGTATCCTCCACTGCCTCTTGCGCTTTGCAGCTGAACTCCCCTGTCTCCGGTTGTTCCTTCTTTAATAAGGAGCGAGCTCAGAGGCTCGGTATGGGGTGTGCCCGCCCATGCTGTGCCCCTGTCGCTGTAGCCTGGGTTCCTCAAGACAGGTCCTCTCTGCTTTCTGGTTTGTGGGGCAACGCTAATAATAATAATAATAATAATACATGTTACTTAGACCTCAGAAAAATAATAATTTTAAATAATTAGAAAGATGTTTAGTTTTCTTTTTTTCTTTTACAAAATATAGTTTTGTTTTTCTGAATGAGAAAACAAAAATCTGCAAAACACACAAAAGCACCTCTACCCTACCTAATCATCCAGATAACCACGGACATTTGGTTGAAATAGCCTAGATTCTGTTTATCTTTTCTTGTCCTTGTTCTAATTAATTAATTCATTCATTTTTTAAATGCACAGACAAAATTGTATGTGTTTGTTGTGTAAACCTGACAACTTAAAGGATGTATGCACCTTTAAGAGTGGAGAGGTCAAATCTAGCTAATTCACATTTGCAGCATCTCACATATGTTTTTTTTTTTTTTTTTGTGGTGAGAACACTTAACATCCACTCTCCAAGCAGCTCTCAAGAATATGATATACAAGGACTGTTGAGAAAGCAATGTAGCCATGTAATATGAAAAACAGCTTGGATGACGGCTGGATACTTTCCGACAGCCACACAATGTACATCTATTCCTAGATTATTTTTTTCATTTATGAATAAACATATAATCTCAATACATATATATTTCCCCTTTCTCACAGCTTTAAAGTTCCTGATTGTTTTTATCTTAAAATCTTTGTTATTTTTAGGTGAAAATGGACTATGTTTAATTTATAATCTGATCTCTTCTGATACAGATAAAAATACTTCTATATCTTGAATATTTCTTTGTTATAAATTTACTGGCTGGGTTTTTTGACCATTATTCTGTTAATCATCCTTTTTCTGGTAAAGTTAGTTTCAATTTTTTTTCTACACTTGATCTTAGCCAAAAGGCCGAGAAGCGATTCAATTTTTTTCTTTTATTTATTTTTAATTAAGGGTTAGTATGAGGGTGCAAATGATTAGGTCACAATGTTTGCATTTGTTAGGCAAAGTCCCTGTAGTAGCTGTGTTCTGCACCTAGCTGGTGTGCCATATACCTTTACAATGTGCCCATTATGTAGTCGCTCACCAATCCCCTTGCCTGGTTCCCTCCTTCCCCCTCTCTCCAGCTGGAATTGATTTGAGTTTTTCCCTTGTGTGGGTGTGTATTAGTTTGTTTATTGGCTTAATATTAGCATTGAGTACATTTGATACTTGCTTTTACATTCTTGTGATACTTTGCTGAGAAGAATGTGATTCAACTCCATCCAGTAAATACAAAAGATGTAAAGTCTTCATCTTCATTTAAGGCTGAATATATAGTATCCTGTAGTATACATACACCACAGTTTGTTAATCTATTCATGGTGGGTTGATGGGCACTTAGGTTGCTTCCACATCTTGGCAATTGTAAATTGAACTATGACAAACAATCTAGTGCAAATTTAAAATTTATATTTCAATTTAATTTCTATATTAAAGATATCCACCTTGTTTATTGTGTATAAGTATTTTCCCCAAATTATTATTTATCTTTCACATTTTTCATGTAGTTTATTGACATTGGATGTTTTTATTTTTCAGTAGGGGTATTTATCAATGTTTTTATTCATTTGTTGTTTATTTCTTTTACCTTTCACAAGCATATCTATGTTAAATAACAAATAAATTCACATATACTGTGAGCATATGTTAATTTGTTATTTAACTGAGGTAGCTAGGTTTATAATGACTATATTTACATATTATTTTTATTTTTTTAAAGTATTGAATCATTTTATATTTTTAAGTAATGTACCTTTTATCACTGATTAGTCATGCCAGTTTATTATATTGTATATACTTATACATATGCAGGATACATTTTTAGATTCATATTCTACTCCATTAGTCTGTTTGCCAGGAACACATAGTTTTTAATATTCTAGTTTTATAATTTAAATGCATTATGTTGCAAGTACTACCTCATTAGTATTGTTTAGAAATGTGTTTTGCCGCATACTCTTGTTTTCACTGATGAACTCTATAATGAGTTGTTAACTGCCAAAACCTAATCCGCTGGGATTTTTAATTCAAGTTGTATTAAAATGAGAGATTTTTGTCCTATTGAATGCTTACCTATATTGCTTTTACAAAAGCTGAGGGTTTTTTTGTTTGTTTGTTTGTTTTTGTTTTTCATTTAGCTCTTCTTTGATGTTCGTCAATCATGGATTGTAGGGATTCTTTTTGTGAACTTTTAATGCAGTTTTGGATATGTCATCATAAGCTTTTAATCTCAATATTTTAAATTTTTGTTACTCTAAAAAGTGGTTTTTTCATCATACTATCCAAATGTTTGTTTTAATTATATGGGAAATTTATGGATTATTTATATATTTATTTGTAACTTCACTGTGCTCTTTATTTATACCTAAAAACATTTATGTATTTTTTTCTGTTATATTTTAAGATTGGCAATAGTATTTCTTAATTTTAACAATTAACTTTGCTTACCTCTTTTTCTTATCTTATCCCCTTGGCTAGAGTTTTGCGAACAATGTTTAAGGATGAGGAGTCTATGGACAGCCTTGTCATAAAACTAACTATAAAATGAGAATGATTGAGCATTTAAGAATTATATAAGTAGCTCCAGTTTTCTATAAATGTTTAAAATTTCCTTTATCAATTATTAGTTTTTCTTAGCTTATTGATTTAACAAAATCAAGATTGGATGCTGAATTTTACCAAAAGTTGTTTTGGTATCTACAAAAAGTGATCATTTCCTTGAATTAATATAATCATAAATTATGTGATAGGTTTTCTAATATTCAGCCATTCTTAACTTTTAATGGAAAATGTATTTTGTCATGCTCTAAAATAGTGTTTTAAACATAGAGATTCATATTATTTACAGTGAATTGAGGAGTTTTGTGTCTATAATATATTTGTGAGTGAGTGAAATCTGTGCTTGGTCTATATTGTTCTATGACCTGGAACACTTTAAATTTCCAGGGATTTATCTATACCTTAAATGTGTATATTTTGCTGATAAAATAATCTGTGCTCCACATTTAGATCATTAAAAAATTCAACTTTATGTTTAATTACTTCATTGCTCATCTTCAGCCATTCTATGCAATCACATCCTCATTCTTATTTCTCAGCATTGATTCAGCTCACATTTTTCACAGAACACCTTATAAAATCTTTTCTTTTTAAACTAAAAAAATGGTATATTTTCTGCATTTTAATATAAATGGGAATATTTTAGTCTTCCCTATACATAGGTATTTCTCCCTTCCCTGTTTAAAGGTTTTATGAGTGACACATTAAAATGGTGTAGACACATCCACATTTACTCTGATATTTAATCTTGCATTAGTCAGCTTAATTTTTCATTCTTTTTAAGTACCCTATTTTTTTCTGCCTGAACAGCTATAGTACTTCTATTTATTCCTTAACCCAAAAAACATTTCTCTACTACATCAATAATATTTTTGTGTCTTTCTTTTCCTCCTTCTCTCTCTCCCTACCTCACTTCCTTCTTTCCTTCCATCCTTCCTTCCTTTTTTCTTTTTGGTTTTTTGATTTAAGTTCTTTGAATTGATTTTAAATGTGAACACCCTATCCTTTTGCAACACATCTCAATGATAAAGGAACAGCGATTCCACTCCAGTCTTCAGTTTTCTTTCTTTGGCTTTTTGGTATTTCTTTTTTTTTTTTTTCTTTGTTGGTGGCTAGGGAGTTTTATTTTTTTACGTATTTTATTTTTTCTTCTTGTTGGGGATTCATTGAGGGTCCAGGAAACCAGATTACACTGATTGCATTTGTTAGGTAAAGTCCCTCTCTTACAATTGTGTCTTGCCCCCAAAAGTTGTGGCACACTCCAAGACCCCACCCTCTCCCTCCTTTCTCTCTTGGCTCTCCTCTTCCTCCACTCCCACCATGACATTAATTGTCATTAATTGTCCTCATATCAAAATTGAGTACGCAGGATTCATGCTCCTCCATTCTTGTGACACTTTACTAAGATTAATGTGTTCCACTTCCATCCAGGTTAATACAAAGGCTGTAAAGTCTCCATTTTTTTTAATGGCTGAACAGTATTCTATACTGTACATATACCACAGCTTGTTAATCCATTCCTGGGTTGGTGGGCATCTAGGCTGTTTCCACATTTTGGAGATTGTAAATTGAGCTGCAATAAACAGTCTAGTGCAAGTGTCCTTATGATAAAAGGACTTTTTTCCTTCTGGGTAGATGCCCAGTAATGGGATTGCAGTATCAAATGGGAGTTCCTGCTTGAGTTCTTTGAAGGTTCTCCATACTTCCTTCCAAAAAAGTTGTATTAGTTTGCTATCCCACCAGCAGTGTAAAAATGTCTCCTTCTCTCCACATCCACGCCAGCATCTGCAGTTTTGAGATTTTGGAATGTGGGTCATTCTTGCTGGGGTTAGATGGTATTTCAGGGTGGTTTTGATGTGCATTTCTCTAATAATTAGGGATGATGAGCATTTTTTCATATGTTTGTTAGCCATTTGTCTGCATTCTTTAGAGAAGGTTCTAGTCATATCTCTTGCCCATTGATATATGGGATTGTTGGCTTTTTTCATGTGGATTAATTTGAGTTCTCTATAGATCCTAGTTATCAAGCTTTTGTCCGATTCAAAAAATGCAAGTATCCTTTCCCATTGTGTAGGTTGTCTATTTACTTTGGTTGTTGAGTCTTTAGTTGTACAGAAGCTTTTCAGTTTCATTAAGTCCCATTTGTTTATTTTTGTTGTGGTTGCAATTGCCATGTCAGCCTTCTTCATGAAGTATTTCCTCAGGCCGGTATCTTCCAGTGTTTTTCCTATGCTTGATCATGATGTATGACTTTGATGATTGGCTGTAATCTACTGGCCAAGATTTTGTTGAGAATTTTTGCATATATGTTCATGAGTAAAATTGGTCTGAAATTCTCTTTTTTAGTTGGGTCTTTTCCTGGTTCTGGTATCAGGGTGATGTTTTCTTTGTAGAACATGTTGGGGAAGATTCCTTCCTCCTCAATTTTTTGGGATAATTTCTGCAGTATGGGAATAAGCTCTTCCTTAAAGGTTAGAGAGAATTCTGGTGTCAAGCCATCCAGACTAGGGCATTTTTTTGTTGTTGTTGGAAGTTTTTTAATTGTTTCTGTAACCTCAGTGCTTGAAATTAGTCTGTTCAGGAGCTCTATTTCTTCTTGGCTAAGTCCAGGGAGAGGATGTGATTCCAAATATTGATCCATTTCCTTCACATTGTCAAATTTCTGGGCATAAAGGCTCTGGTAGTATTCAGAGATGATCTCTTGTATCTCGTATGGCATCGGTTGTTATTTCCCCTTTATCATTTCTGATTCAGGTTACTAGAGATTTTACTTTTCTGTTTGTAGTTAGTCTGGCCAAAGGTTTATCTATTTTATTTATTTCTTAAAAAACCAGCTCCCTGTTTCATTAATTTTCTGAATGATTCTTTTGTTTTCAATTTCATTGATCTCTGATTTAATTTTGGATATTTCTTTTCTTCTGCTGGGTTTAGGTTTAGATTGTTCTTCTTTTTCCAATTCCATAAGATGGCTTGTGAGTT
>CAUYON010200834.1:0-15970 GCA_963573935.1 Arctocebus calabarensis | reverse complement strand
ATATGGGAGGAGGGAGGGTATTTGGGGGGAGCTCACCTAATGTGCATGATCCAATGGTACATTTCAAAACTATTAAGAAATGAGTATAATTGTGATGGATGTGTTACTTAGCTCAATGTAAACATTTCACATTGTATATAGAAGCAGTACCCTGAATCCCATAAATGCATCAATGTTAAATTTTTTATTAAATCAAATTATTATTTAATAAAATAATAATAATAATAAAATATTTTCTTCTGCAATATTTAATCTTCTATTAATCCCATCCAATGTAATTTTTATTTAACATGTAGTTTTCACTTCTATAACTTTAAGTACTTTTCTTTTTCTTTTCTTTTTTTTTTTTTTTTTAGAATGAGTCTCAGTCATCCTGGGGTTGAGTGCCATGGGTCATAGCTCAAAGCAACCTCAAACTCTTGGGCTCAAGCAATCCTCTTGTCTCAGCCTCCCAAGTAGATCGGACTACAAGTGCCCACCACAATGTCTAGCTAGTTTTTCTATTTATAGAGTTGGGGTCCAAACTCTTGCTTGGGCTGGTCTCAAACTCCTGAGCTCAGGCAATCCACCCATCTTGGCCTCCCAGAGTGCTAGGATTATAGGTGTGATCCACCACACCTGGGTTTATAAGTTTAAGTACTTTCAACAATATCTTCCATGTCTATTCAGCTTTTTTGAACATAGAGAATATAGTTATAACAGTTTAATAACCTTGTTGGGGCTCGGCGCCTGTAGCTTAATGGGCTAAAGCACCAGCCACGTACACTTGAGCTGGCAGGTTCTAATCCAGCCCAGGCCGCCAAACAACAATGACGGCTGCAACCAAAAAATGGCCAGGCGTTGTGGCGGGTGCCTGTGGTCCCAGCTACTTGGGAGGCGGAAGTAAGGGACTCACTTGAGCCCAGGAATTGGAGGTTGCTGTGAGCTGTGATGCCACAGCCCTCCATCCAGGGTGACAGCTTGAGGCTCTGTCTCAAAAAAAAAAAAAAACCTTGTTGGATAATTCTAACACCTATATAAGTTCTGGCTTGATTTCAATAAATTGATTTATTTCCTCTTTATTAGTCACAGTTTCCTGCTCTGTCCACATTAAGTAATTTTTTACTGGATGCCAGACATTGTATACCTACCTTGTTGTGTTCTTTATATGTCTGTATTTCTACAATCAGTGGTGGTTTTGATTGTCTGGAAACATTCTTGTTTGTTACAATTAGAGGGCGTTATTTGTATCCATTTGTAGAGGCCAGGTATGATGGTACATGTCCTGCAATGCACATGACAGGCCCTACATAGAGTAAAGAATTACCAAGACTCAAATGTCAATTGTATTGAAGTTGAGAAACCCTGCTATAAATATTCTTGAGCTTTGTTCTGAGATTCAGTTAAGTTTGTTGGAAATTGTTTGATCCTTTTGGGTCTTGCTGGTAACTTTACTAAATGACACTAGAGCAGTGCTAAGTCCAGAGCTAATTATTCCACCATACTGAGGCAAGACCCTTCTGTGTACTCTGCTTGTCTTAGTCTGTTCAGGCTGCTATAACAAAATGCCAAAACTGGGTAGTTTATAAGCAACAAAAATTTATCTCTCTCTCACAGTTCTGGAACCTGGAAGCCGGAAGCCTAATGCCAGGGCATCGTAATTGTTCAGTTTTTGGTGAGGGCTTACCTTCTGGTTTACAAATAGTCATCTCCTTGTTGTACCCTCACATGGTAGGTGTGAGGGGAGAGAGAGAGATCTCCTATCTCTATTTCTAAAGATGCTAATCCCATTGTGAAGCCTCCATCCTCATGACCTAATCACCTCCAAAGACCCCACTTTCTAATACCATCCCTTGGGGGTTAGAATTGCACTATATGAACTCAGGGAATATTTCAACGTTCAGACCATAGCACTCCCCAATACCCCAATATTAGCTGTTTGGGAGCAGGCACTAATCCCAGCCCTACCTAAGTTCTAAGCATTCTTTCCCCTAACCATTTGAGATAATTCCTTTTCAAACATCAGATGGTTTCCCCACTTGTGCTCATGGATCTACATTAAGTTTGTTTGAGTCCCACTTTACTTCCAGCACCCAACTTACCTCCTCAGGATGTCCTAAAGATACCACATATGCATTATTTCTACTCTCACTCCTACCCCACACCTCCTGTATCTCAGCGAATGGTGCTGGGGCCCTAAGTTAGAAATTCAGGAGTCACCATCCACTCCTTCTTTCTCATCCTCCCACCGTTCATTCATCACCAAATTCTGTCAATTTAGTCTTGCTAATGTCTTCTGCATCCTCTCCTTACTTTCCATCTCCTCATCCTTGCCTTAGCTTAGACCAGTGGTTCTCAACCTTTCTAATGCTTCCTAATGCCATGAACCTTTAATACAGTTCCTCATGTTATGGTGACCCTCAACCATAAAATTATTTTCGTTGCTACTTCATAACTGTAATTTTGCTACTGTTATGAATCGTAATGTAAATATCTGATATGCAGGATGTATTTTCATTGTTACAAAGGGGTCGCGACCCACAGGTTGAGAACCGCTGGCTTAAACCATCATTCATCATGTCCTGCTTGGACCCTTCATAGGATGACACCAACTTGCATCCCTGCCCCTCCCCCATACATCCTCCCTCCAATGCCACAGAACTTTTAATTGCTTACCAAGCAATCCCTGCCCTCTTAAAACTTTACACCCTTGCACACACTATTCCTTTTGCCTGAAATATATTATTAGTTCTTCTGTTTTATGTCTTGCAAATTTCTTCTCATGCCTCACATGTCACTTTCTCCGTCAAACCATCCTTGATATTTTGAGGCACCTATTCACCCCTGCCCCACCATATTCCTGTTAGGCAGTTAGGTAGATAGCAGCAGGGTAGATGACAGATATGATTAGGCTATTTTGGATTGGTTTGGGTCAGGCTGACAAAACAAGCTGACTATTATGGGAATGAGGCTGATTAAAATACTGCAGGTGGTTTTTTATCCACATCTTGAAGGTGGGTTGCTTTCAAGACCTTGCAGGTGGGTTGTTTTGAGGACAGAGATAATCAAGACCCTGGAAGATTTTCAAGAAGCAGCTGATACTACTCAAAGTTGTGTCTAAAACTCAAAACTGTACTTTCCACGGAACCTGCGGTCACTAGGATGGAGCCTAGCTTGCAGTGCAAGTTGTTAATACACTTTCCTCTTCTTGCTAAAACTTTACTTGCTCTTTTCAATTATTTTGGTGACCACCTTGAGCCACCACACTCCTCTAACACTCCTACTGTATTCTTTTCAGACTTCGTTAATAACACTGGTGACATCTATTTACTCCACTACTGTCCTCCTCACTACTATAGCTCCTAGGGAGGGGCTTGCTATGAACTGAATTGCATCCCGTTCACCCTCACCCCAGAAAAAAAAAAAATCCTATATTGAAGCCCTAACCACCAATGTGACTATTTCTGGAGATAGGAGGAGCCGTCATCAGAACTTGGCCATATGGGCACCCTGATCTTGGGATTCTAGCCTCCAGAACTGTAAGAAAACTAATTTTGGTTGTTGAAGCCACCCAGTCTATGATATTTTGTTATGGCATTGAAGCTGACTACTTCAGTGTCTAATGCATGACGAATGGGGAGAGAAGATAAAGCTGAAGACAAGAGAAGAATAAGTGAAACTAAAGAAATAGGAGGAAGAAGGTAGAGGATGGGAGTGAGCTCACCAGGAAGCCAATATTTCAGCGGAGACCATGCCCATGTAAAGAAGGAGGTGGATGGGTACAAGCAAAGATACATATATATTTTTTTCTTTTACCCCCTAAAGGGGCCACCTCATGCTTTCATCAGAATCTATGTGTCCTTCAATAAAGCCCAATACCTGGGGCTTTTGGAAAGTGGCAGGTTGGCTCATTGGCCAGACAACAGCTGGGTGCCCTTGTGTTACAGGCCAAAGGCAGCCGCCATCCACACCCAGATGCCTGAGAGAGAAGGAGGGTGTTTACCCAATGGCCTGAGTGTCCTCAAAGGACTCTGCTCTCAGTTACACAGCCAATAGCTGGCTCCAAAGGAGCCTTGTCCTGGGCGCTGCAACCCAGCGGCTCCCAGGCGGGGGCGGGGAAGGTGGGGGGGGGGGGACAGCAATTACGAGCTAAGACCTGACAGGTGACTTTTAAAAAAATACTCATTCTGAGAGAACAGTTCCCAAAACAAACACAAGGCTTTCTGTCGCCCAGAGTTTGTGCAAATTGGTTTCAGACTCTGCCACCCGCTGTAACAGACAGCCGAGGTCTTTCCTTCCAGTCAGACGTTTCCTGGCGGGGAACCGGGACAGACTGGCGGCAGGACTGTCAGTGCCAACCGGGCCCAGGAAGTGAACGGCATCTGTAGGCAAGGAGTGCATCGCCCGCCGCAGGCCTTCGCGGGTCCCTTGGCACTGCTGCCCTGCTCAGGGCCGACAGGACATGGGCCTCGCACCCACAGCTGGTGGCACTGGAGACCCCAACCCTGACGTGGGTTCCCGCACTTGCCGAGCCCCAGAGCCCTGGGACATGCGAGTCCCAGCTCCCCACCCTGGCCCAGCGAACAAAGCAGGGCTCCTGGCCAAAACAAGACCAACATTTGGAAACCAAACCAATAATAGAATTGGAACACTTTTGATCACTTTTTAATTTTCTTTTTTTTGGAGGAGGGATTTGGTGTGGGCCTGGGGAGGGAATTGCAGGGCTCTGCAGCTTTGAGGGCCGCTTCCCTGAGCAAGCAGCAGTGCCTGCAGATAGAACAGTCCAGGCTAGGCCCAGCCGGTGGTTAGTGGGTGCAGGGCCGTGACAGGACCGCAAAGGCTGGTTCTTTATTCTATTGTTCCCATTTGTCAGAAAGGGCTCCTAGGAAACATTCTTCTAGTCCTGGCTTTCCGGGTGGAATGGAGTCCCTTGCTTTGCTTTGCCCTAGCTATTCAAGCTGGGTTAATTCATTTGGGAAGCCTTTATTTACAGTATCTACACTGGGCTTCTGGCCCACCAGCCTGGCAAAATGCTGAGCCAGCCGTTAGGTTGGGACTTGTAGAGGCGAGTAGATTTGCTTCCACCCAAGCAGCCTCATGCTTCCCTGGAAGCTTAGATGAGGCCCCCTAAGTCCACATTCTCCTGCCTGGTTTCTTGGCAACACTTCCCAAACACTATCACATGGGCAAATCACCAAGCTTCCTGGTTAAAACTCTGATTTAGAAGAGCTGGCTGGAGCCTGAGATGCTGCATTTTTAACAAGCTGCCAGCTACTGCCATGTGCTGCACTTGGAAGAGCAAAGTCACATTGCTCTCAACTGCAGTTGCACGTCAAAAATCACCTTGGGGAGATTTAAGGACAAATTAGGCCAGGCCCCACCCCCAGATACTCTGATTTAATTGGTCTAGGATGCAATCGAGTTGTTTCTTAATTAAGCTTTTCCGGTGATTATAATGGACAGCAGGATTGAGAGCCACTAGGATAAGCAGCTGTGCAGAGTAACTCAGGCTGTAGCCAGGGGGATATTGATTTCATACTGGGCCCAACTGTGGAGTTACGTTTATGACCAAGATTAGGAATTCAGTTTGTGATCGAAGAAGATAATTAGTCCACATGGTTTCAAACACTATCTTACCTTATATTCGTTCAATCGTCAAATATTTATTGAGACGTTATATTGTGTTGGGCACTGTGCTACCTACTAAGGATTCAGCAGCAAACAAGGCAGACATGAGATGTCATTGACATGTTTAAGCAAGAGGTAACATGACCAGATTTGCATTTTAAAAAGATCAGTCTGAATACAGAGTGAACATATTGGAGGGGTCCAAGAGGATGTGCGGATAAGCTCTTGCATTAGAACAGGTGAGAGATAAAGGTGGAGTGGGCTCAGGTGATGTCAGGGGGAGTGGAGGAATTCATGAGCTACTGAGGAGGTGGAATCAATAGGACTTGATAATAGAGTGGACATGGGAAATTGTGAGAGGGAACTGTCATGGATAACTTCTAAGTTTCTGACTTAGGCAACTGAATGAAAGAAGTACCGCAGAGATAGAGAAGCCTGGAAAAGGGCCACGTCTGGAAGGAAAGTCATATGTTGGGTCCAAGCAGACCTGTCAACTATGCAGTTAGATAGGCTGCCTGAAACTCAGAGGAGAGATCTGAACTAGAGATATAAATTTGGGAGCCAACAGGATAGGTATTTAAATCTGGGTGTAAATTGACCACTTGGGTAAAGATTGTATTATAGAATGACAAGAGAAGAACTGAGAAAGGCCTTTGAAGATCTCTAACATTTATTGGCGTGTTCTTCCAAGATCCATACTACTGGATGCTAACCTTTCCCCTTCCTAATCACTGTCATCACCCTCTCTCATTCATTAAAGACTGTTGGTAAAATAGCTCGCGGTTTTCCCCTCTTCCAGAAGTCCCACCCCATTATCATGGATGACTTGCACTTTCTTTTTTTTGAGACAGAGCCTCAAGCTGTCACCCTGGATAGAGCGCCACAGCTCACATCAACCTCCAATTCCTGGGCTCAAGCGAGTTTCTTGCCTCTGCCTCCCAAGTAGCTGGGACTGCAGGCGCCCGCCACAACGCCTGGCCATTTTTTGGTTGCAGCCATCATTGTTGTTTGGTGGGTCCGGGCTGGATTTGAACCCGCCAGCTCAGGTGTACATGGCTGGCGCCTTAGCCCGCTGAGCCACAGGCGCCGAGCTGATGACTTGCACTTTCATACAGACATCCCTTCCTATGCCATGACCTCTCTATGCCTGACTTCCTTGTCTTTATCTTCTGCACGCCTCATGCTACTTTCTGGGATTGTCACATTTTGGTCCTTGACATTTCTTTGAGCCATGCTACTTTAAAAATCACTCTTTCTATCATTACCTGTCTGCTACCTCCTCATCTTCCAGTTTGCATGTGAAACTATTCCCATGAGAAGAGTTCTTCAACTTCACTGGGATGTACAGCCCACTGACCCTTCTACTTTTCCCCCACTTTATTGGCCTTCTGCTTTCTTCACTTCTTCGTTATCCAGATTGAAGTCTATAAACTGTCACTTCAATACCAAAGATTGTCAGTGGCAGCTGTGCTCCTAACAGACCCTGGATAAAGAGGGGCCACGGCTGAGCTCTTTGGTGAGTGTGCAGAGGAAAGGTTTCCGTGTGGTCTATTAACATTCAGATCTGGATGCTCTGTGTACCAGAAATGGTGATGCAGGTAAAGCACAACCATTTTGTTTTGAAAATGGACACACCTGCCTTTCATTGTTGCCTGAACAGGTCACTGCCCACTTCAAGTTTCTAAAATGCTGCGGGGCCAGGAGCAACATGTTCCCTAAAGAAGCAGCTGTGGATCAGCTCAAGTGTTTGGGCAAGTATTCAGATGGAGTGCCAGAATATTGGGTCTTGGAGCATGAGAATATGATGTTAGCCTAGACCATTGGAAGGGTAGGTATCCCTGGTCATTTACCTTTAGCAACCATCGATCTTATGTTTAAGTAGCATGGACCTGGGGCTGGGGCTCGAGTGGGGTCCACATTCCAGCCAGAGAGAATGGAAGAGGCCAAGGTAAGGAAGTGCTATGTGTGTAGCACTCCCAGGAAAGAGTAAACAATCTAGTTTGTCTGTTATGGGCTGTTGGGGAAGGAGTTTCTGACCCTGCTGGGTGTCCTAATTCCACATTAGTGTCTGAAATAGTTCACCATCTGATGAACAAATTAATAGATACTCACAGTGATAGAGAGTGAGACTGGCAGGGGAAGGAGGTTCCCCACACAGGAATGACGAGAAAGGATCTGTGTTGGCCAAATTAGGCTGTGCTTGGAGGAAGTCACTATCTAGAAGGCCTGTGGCCAATTGCAATCAGATGCATAGGTTCTTGGCCTTTTTTATGTGCCATGGACCCCTTACCAGTCTGTTGAAGCCTAGGGTTTGCTTTTCAGAGTAATATTTTTAAATGCATAAAATAAAATACAAAGGATTATAATGGAAACCAATTATACTGAAATCAAGCCATCAACATATTTTTAAAATTTGTGATACTGTGCCTCATTTTTAGCACATAAAGTAACAAGACCTAGCAGTAATTTTTATAACTATCATAATTCAAAGCAGTGATGAACATATTGCTATTTCAAGAGATCTGCTTCATTCTAATGTGATATGAAAATATGTGCAATTTCTATTGGTGGCCAAATCACAGGTGCTCTAATACTACAGTCATTTGTCACCTGTATCCATTATTTGAAGGAAATGCTAAAATATAGTTAAAAGATAGAAATTAAGATATGTTTCCCATCGTGAACTTTCCCATCAAATTCATGAGCCCTCTGAATTCTAGTCACAGAACCCTTAGAGCAGTGGTTCTCAACCTTCCTAATGCTGCACCCCCTTAATACAGTTCCTCATGTTGTGGTGACCCCCAACCATAAAATAGCAACGAAAATAATTTTATGGTTGGGGGTCACCACAACATGAGGAACTATATTAAAATCACGGTATTAGGAAGGTTGGGAACCACTGCCTTAGAGGAATAGGGCCCCAGATTTTGTTTGTTTTGTTTTTGACAGTGTCTCACTCTGTTGCCAGGGCTGCAGTGCAGTGGTATCATCATAGCTTATTGTATTCTCAAACTTCTGGGCTCATGTGATTCTTTTGCCTCAGCCTTCTGAGTAGCTGGGACTACAGGCATGGGCCACCACATCCAGCTAATTTTTAATTTATTTTTTATTTTTTGTAGAGATGGGATCTTGTATAGTTATTCAGGCTAGCTTCAAACTCCTGGCCTCAAGCAATCCTCCCACCTTGGCCTCCTAAAGTGCTAGAATTAACATGTGTGAGCAGATCCAGGAATAGGGCCCCAGATTAAGTATCCACATAGCCTTCCTGGTGTTCTTTCGTGGAAACTGTCCCTTTTTGTAGTCCATATGGGCTGTGACAACAAAATGCTATAAATTGGGTGGCTTATAAAGTAGAGAAATGTATTGCTTACAGTTCTGGAGGTCGGGAAATCCAAGATCAAGTTGCTAGCAGATTCAGTGTCCAGAGAGGGCCCACTTCTTTCACAACTGGTTCCTTCTTGCTGCATTCTTTTATGGTGGAAGGAGCAGAGGCGCTCTCTCAAACCTCTTTTATAAGAGCATAAATCTTATTCATGAGGGCTCCACTCCTATGACCTAATCACTTCCCAAAGACCCCACCTCCTGGCAAAATCAACTTGGGGATTAGAATTTCAACATATGAATTTTGGGGGAATATAATCATTCAGATGGTAGCACCCTTTGTTCCAAGCATCCTCACTAATAGTCTCTTTCTCCAAGAACAAGGGTAGGGATTTGGTTTTGGGGGGGGGTTTTGTTTTTTGTTTTTTGTTTTTTGTTTTTGAGACAAGAGCCTCAAGCTGTCACCCTGGATAGAGTGCTGTGACCTCACAGCTCACAGCAACCTCCAACTCCTGGGCTCAAGCGAGTCTCCTGCCTCCGCCTCCCAAGTAGCTGGGACTACAGGCGCCTGCCACAACGCCCGGCCATTTTTTGGTTGCAGCCGTCATTGTTGTTTGGCGGGCCTGGGGGCTGGATTCGAACCCGCCAGCTCAGGTGTACGTGGCTGGCGCCAGGCGCCGAGCCAGGGATTTGGTTTTTAAAAACAGCCTGAGGTCCTGCCTTCCTACCACTTCCTACACTGCCAGTGTTATTTGGGTTTCTCTTGTGGCAGGTAGTACTTGCCACCTCAGGTGGGAGTGTTCTCTTTCAGCTCATGTCAGCTGAGCATCTGCTAAATGCACAGCTCTATGCTAAGCTAGGCTTAGTAAGTGGGGCGTTATGAGATGGTTATCAGTAATAACTCCCATTTGCTAAACACTTTCTATGTGCTAGAAACGCATTCATTCAACAAAGATTTACTGAGTGCCTACTATGTGCCAGGCACTGTTCTAAAACCTGTGGGTAGAGCAGTGAATAAGTCAGATAAACTCCCAGCTATCATGGAGCTTACACTGTAGTAGGGAAGAAAACTGGTATACAAGATAAATAATTGACATAGCATGCCAACTCAGAATAAGTGCTAAGGAAAAAAGCAAGGCAGAGAAAGGGAACAGGGAGTGCCCAGAAAGATGGATGCAATGTTAGGGAGGTCTCCCTGAGGAGGTGGAGAGTTGAGACTGGACCTGAAGGAACTGAGGCTTTGCACATATTTGGAGGACAAGCATTCTGGGCAGAGAGAATAGCTAGGCATAGACCCTGAGGCTGGAATGTGTTTAGCTGTTTGAGGAATGTGGAGGAGGCCAGTGGGGCTTGAGAAGAGTGAGTGAGAGGAAGATTGGCAAATGAAGAGGGACAAGAAGAAGTGGTAGGTGGGGTGCCAGATCATGCAGGGCCTTGGAGGACATTGTAATGACTTTGGCTTTTACCCAGGGGGAGGTGAAGCTATTGGAGGGATTGAGCGGAGTCCCCAAAATCGCCCTACTAGGTGATAGTATATTATTCCCATTTTCAAATGAGGGAACTACAATTCAGAAAATGGAGTGACATCACTGGTGAGTGGTGGAGGTGAAACAAGATCAGAGGCCTCTGTGGAGACCCCAGGTTCAGAGTGGGTCAGCATGTTCTTTACTCTCTTCTGCTGCTTCCAGTCTCTTGTTCCTTTGTCGTTTCCCAAGGACCATATAGCACTCTCTGTCTACCATCCTTTCTATATCCACCAACCTTTGCAACTAGACTGTGAATCTTTTACTTGCTGAGCACCTGCTTTGTGCCAGGTACTATGTTAGATACTGAGAATGAAATTACGGATGAGAGAAGTAGGCTCCTTGCTCTCCTGGAGCTTTTATTCTAGTAGATGGGAGAGACAGGTAGGTATAAAAGTGAAAAAGAAAATATTCTTTGGTAATAATAGTCGTGGAGAAAAGAGAGTGGCTAACTTTATATCGCTTGGGTAAGGAAGGCCTCTCTGAGGAGGTGACATTTAGATTGAGATCCAAATCTTATGAAGGAGCCATCCACAGGGAGCACTTTCCAGGCAGAGGAAGGTACGTGACCAAAGTCTTAAAGGTGGGCACAAGCTTGGCCTATTAGAGGAAAAGAAGGCAGACACATAGGAAAAAATAGGAAAGAAGCAGTCGGTTGAGGTGGAAACGCAAGGGCCAGATCAGCCAGGGTCTTATAGGAAGTGAGCCCATGAGAATCCACTGGAATATTTCAAGCACAAGAAGGAAGTGATCTAATTGACTTTTTAAAATCATGCTGACTTCCTTATGGAAAATGGATTGGTGGGGAGGGTGGAGAAAAGTGAAAAGATGTAAAGATATGTTTGGAGATAAAGTCTACCAAACAGGCTGCTAAATTAGATGTAGGAGAGGAGGGAAAGAGAAGAATCAAGGATGTCCTCTATGTGGTGGCTTGAGCAACTTCATGGATGGTGTCTTAGCAGCAACTCAGGCTGCTATAACAAAAAACCTTAGACTGAGTGGCTCATAAACAATAGCAATTTATTTCTTATAGTTCTAAAATCTGAATCCAAGATCAAGGGACCAGCAGATTCAGTGTCTGATGAGGGCTCACCCTCTGCTTTATAGATGCAACCACATGCAGCTGAAGGGGAAAACAAGCTCTCCCAGGCCTCTTTTTTTTAAGGGCACTAATCCTATTTACAAAGGCTCTGCCCTAGTGACTCAGTCACCTCCTATAGGCCTCAACTCTTAACACTAGTGCGTTGGGAATTAGGTTTCAATATATGAATTTGGGGAGGGGGCACCAATATTCAGGCCATAGCAAATGGGGATGCCAATTATAGAACTGAGGAAGGCATTAGAGTAGTGAATTTGAAGGAAACATTGAGTTGCTTTGAACCTGGCAGTAATAGGCAGTTGGATTTATGAGTCTGCAGTTCTAGAGAGTAGTCTAATCTGAAGAGATAGAGTCAGAAATATTATCCTTGCCTATACTTACCTGTGCTGAGCACAGTGCCTGGCATATTATCAGACAGTTTATAAAATATTGGTTGGTTGGAGCTTGAACAAGTTATTAAATCTCCCAGACCCCTCACCTATAAAATTGAGTACTGATAATACCTGTTCCATAGGTCGTTGTGAGGTTTAGACTAAATAAACCATATACACCCCATAAAATGCTTAGCACACAATCCCTGGTGCATGGTAAGGACTCAGTAAATTGGTGGCCATTATAATATAATATTCAAAGCATGAGATAGACCCCATGAAAGCAAGACTTGGAGAACCACTTCAGAAGCCATCCCCAGAGCATGAGAAAACATATGTAGCCTGGCTACATGTGAGAAGCAGTGCTGGCTAGTGGTTAGGTATTGGCCTTTCGAGCCAAACTGTCTGTGTTCATAATTCTGGCTCACAGCTTACTAACTCACTTAACCTCTATGTGCCTCAGGGAGCTTTGACATTATTGTTATTTAATCTCTAAAATGGGGATAATAATAGACCTACCTCATAGGGCTATTGTGAAGGATTAAATGAGATAATCTATGAAAAAGACTGAGAGTAGTGCTTGGCTCATACTAAGAGCTCAATAAATGTTAGGAGCTATTATCACTGGGATGTAGGAAGGAGGGGGCTGCAAATAGGCCTCAGCTGTGCCCTTGACCTCCCTCCAGGGAAGACAGCATTCAGCCCTGCCAGGCAGCAGAGCCAGTTTCAAGCCGCTCTTCTCTCCCAACAGTCTCCTTCCTACTCCTCCCCAGCTGTAGCCTCTCAGGTTTTGCAACTATCTGAATAGCTTGTGAGTCTTTGCCAGGATTGGTGTGGAAAAGGCCAACTCCTCCAGAAACTCAGCCTCCCTTCACACAGTGAAGTGTTAGCCACAGGCTGCAGGCAGAGGGAATCCAGATCGCTGAGCTGCCCAAAGTCATCTAGGAGCAGAGAGAAATAACCAATTGAGCCATTCCCAGAGGGACCATGGCTTTTCTCCGTGCAAATGCTTCCTTTGTTGCTAAGAAGCAAATCTACTTCATCCCCACTGGCACCAGCCTACCCATTGTTTTCCTAAGAGACCATCCCAAGCCAAGAACTGGGGCTACCTCTCCCTTAAGACAGTGGCAGCCTGGAGGTTCTTTGCAATGGGAGTGTTATAATTACTGATCTGAGGGCCCCTAAGGCCCCTGACATCTAAGCAATGGGCATAAGCTAGTCTAATCTTAGCTACATTTAAGCACAATAGTGGGATTTATGGGTTTGTTCCAGAAGTGAGAAAGCATAAAGCATCCTACTGGAAAGAAAACAGAGAGATTTCATGAGGAGATTGTTCTTGAGGTGGAAGAAAATAGATGGGTCTGAGGTGAGAAAGGCCAAATAGAGCCCTTTTTCCAAACAGGAGTGGTCTCTTTGGTACTCTTGCAGCTTTTGGCTCTGAATATGATCAGCAGACTGTCTGCCTCTGATTTACCCAATGTCCCAACCCTTCCCTCTCGTTTGTATCTATCTGGGGGTTGTTCAGCTCCTTGGTGCTTATTTTCCACTCAGCTGAGAAAGAGAAAAGAGGATTTGCCAGCTCTATCTTCATCTATATATTCTTATCTCTAGAACTCTTTCAGCACATCATCTGCTCATTGATAAACTTCAAATTCCTGAGGCATAACACTATAAAAGAACTTTTACAACTAGAAAGGGCTTTCTAAATTATCTAATCGTCTTGTTTTTACAAATAGTGCAATTGAAGTCCAAAGAGAATTGCCCTGCCCGAGTTTACATGGCAAGTTGCTGGCAGGGCTAGGTCAAAAACCCAGGCCTTTGACTTCCAAATCAGTGTTCTTTCCACAATGCCATTTTGCTTTCACCAAGCTCATTCATTTATTTTTGTGTAGAAATTATCCTAAACCTTAGTGGCTTAAGACATCAGCAAGCAATCATATTACCTTTCATGGTTTCTACAGGTCAGGAATTTGGGAAGGGCTCAGCTGGTTGGTTCTAGCTCAGGGTCCTTTGTAAGGTTGTAGTTAGTAACTGGAAATGAAACAGTATGGGGTGAGGAAAATGGGATTGGAACAGCTGGGGACAGTCCAGGTACCTCTCTCATCATGTGTCTCAGAGGTCTTCATGTGAGTTAGTTTGGGCTTCCTCACAACATGGTGGCAAAGTAACCACAGGGTGGCCCACGGTTTCAAGTGTAAGTATTCCAGCAAGCAGGTGGAAACTGTATCCCCTTTTTGACCTCACATGAAAAGTCACATAGCTTCACTTTTTACTTTTTCTATAGTCATAAGCCTACCCAGCTTTAGGGGGAGAAAACATAGGCCCTATATTTCAATGGAGGAGTGTCAATGTCATATTGTAATAGGGGCATATGGGACAGGAAATATTGTTGCAGTCATCATGGGAAAATATTCCCTACCACAGCAATATTATTTCCTACTGTTCCCTCACATGAACCTTCACACAAGCCTGCTTTCTTGCTTTAGTAGTTTCGCTGCTATCCTTCCCCTTACTCTGAGTGCCCTTCTCTCTTCTCCATTGCCTTCGTGCCCCAATTGGAGTGCCACCTTTTTCTTAAAATTTACCTAAAGGATCTCATGAACACCAAAAGTAACAGTTTCCCCTCATTCAAAGTATGCAGACACTTGCACATGCAGTAGGTCAAAGAGTTGTTCCACACTTGGTCAGGGCCAGTCTAACCAATGAGTAGGTTTACACATCTGGGGCTTAATATCTGACCAGGTGAGTCATCCGGATAATGTAGGCTGAAATGTCCTCCTTATTCTACCACGGTCACAGAGCCTCAGAGTGATAAAGGGCAGGACAGAGGGAACAGTTGAGAGATTGGGTAAGTCAGAGAGCTGGTTCAGGGGCCCTGACTTCCTGTTTACCAGCCAAAGGCCCTTGCCAACACATTTTATTGCTATCCTTCATCTGACTACCAGGGCCTTGTGTTCAGAGCCCTGTCTGCTCTAGTACCCACCTTGGAAGAGATACTACACTGCAAACCCAGCTCTGTCCTGGTGACTTAAAGTATGCAGGAAGATGTACATAGGTCATATGTGAATAATACATTATTTTTTGAATAAGAGACACAAGCATCCTTAGATTTTGGTACCCAAAGA
The DNA here is from genome assembly GCA_963573935.1 of Arctocebus calabarensis. Classification (NCBI taxonomy): domain Eukaryota; kingdom Metazoa; phylum Chordata; class Mammalia; order Primates; family Lorisidae; genus Arctocebus; species Arctocebus calabarensis. The sequence continues at coordinate 924 of CAUYON010200834.1, read as the reverse complement.
TGGTTCTGGAACCCATCCTCTATGCATACTGTAGAACCACTGAATGTATTATGTAATTATTAAATCAAGGTAATAAACATATCTATTACCTCATCCACTTAGCAAATTTTTGTGATCAAAGGCATATTGTTAAGTGAAAGAAAACCAAGCTGTAGGAAAATACGTAACATGAATGATACATATATGTTAAAAACACATACACAACTTTCTATTTCTGTAAGTATCAGACATAGCATGTAATGCATATTCTGTATGCAACTGTAAAGGCAAAAGGTTAGTATACTCCAAACCCTAACAGTGATTACTTTCAGTAAAAGAACTGAAATGAGATAGGAGTCTCAAGTTCTCTCAAAATACCTGAATACTTCAAAAATTTTCCTCTACTGTGAATTTATTCATCAATTTATTTTCTAATTAAAAGTGCACTCCTCAATAAAGCATATGAAAAGGGGCACAGAAATAGATTGGGGGTTGTCAAAGCGTTAGGGATGGCTGGAGGGAGGAGGTGAGTGCAAGAAGGAAAGAGTAAAAAAAAAAAAAAAAGAAGGAAAGAGTAATGGTAGGGAGTTTCCAGACAGCGGTGGTTATGCAAAAGTGTACATGTGATGAAATTGCATGGAACTGTGCACAAAAGCATACACACATAAATGAATGCGTGGAAAATGCACAAAATTTTGATCAGTTCTGGAGTCCTGGTTTTGTTCCAATCTCATGTCCCTGCTTTTGATATTTTACTGTAGTTACGTAAGATGTTATCTGTGGGGAAAGCTGCATGAAGGGTACTGATACCTCTCTATAATATTTTTGGAATTTCTTTTGAGTCTATAGTTATATGAAAATAAAAAGTTTATAAAAGAAGAGATGAAGAAAACTTTTTTTGAACTTTTTTTTTTTTGGCTGGAGCTGTGTTCGAACCCGCCATCT
>CAUYON010200831.1:0-27755 GCA_963573935.1 Arctocebus calabarensis | reverse complement strand
CTGAGCTGGTGAGTTTGAATCCAGCCTGGGTCCACCAAACAATAATGACGGCTACAACCAAAAAATGGCCGGGCATTGTGGCGGGCGCCTATAGTCCCAGCTACTTGGGAGGCGGAGGCAAGAGACTCGCTTGAGCCCAGGAATTGGAGGTTGCTGTGAGCTGTGATGCCACAGCGCTCTATCCAGGGTGACAGCTTGAGGCTCTGTCTCAAAAAAAAAATCAGTTGTGTACCACAACCAGTTAAGAAAAAGAGATAGGGGGAGAAGAAAGGAAGGAGGCTGAAAAGAGAAAGAAAAATGAAAAGAAAGTTAGAGAATTTGTAAAAAGACCTAGCAGGGCAGGGTAATAATAATAATAATTATTATTGTATTATTGTTGCCCAAATGTATGTGGCATTGGCTCCAGGCCAGGTACTGTGCTAAGCATTTCAGGTGGGCTTTCAGCAGATCCCCATGACAACTCTGTGACACAGCCTCATTATTATCCCTGCTTTTCTGGGAAGGGAACTGAGGTGTAGTGACCTTAGGTAATTTACTCAAGGTTACACAGCAAATAGCAAAACTGTACCCAAACCCAGGTGTGTCTAACTCCAAAGGAAATCCGATTTAAAAAATATAGAAATAGCCAGGCATAGTGGCTCACTCCTGTAATCCTAGTGCTCTGGAGGCCAAGGAGGGTGGATTCCTTGAGCTCAAGAGTTTGAGACCAGCCTAAGCAAGAGCGAGACCCCATCTTTATTAAAAATAGAAAAAACTAGCCAGGGATGGTGGCAGGCACCTGTAGTCCCAGCTCCTCAGGACACTGAGGCAAGAATATCGCTTGAGGTTGCTGTGAGCTATGATGCCACAGCACTCTACCAAGGGTGACAGAGTAAGACTCTGTCTCAAACAAAACAAAACGAAAATACAGAAATAGGGAAAGCATGAAGGCTAAGAAAGAGCATAACTAAGAACTCCAGAGAAATGGTAACTTGTACAAGACCCACAGGCCAGAAAGACTAGAGGCAGGCCTCCTCCGTGTGGGCCCTGCGAGGCTTCTCTAAGGGTACTGGCATCCACACTGCAGTTTCACCACACAAATGGGATGTTACATCTTGACATCCCATGGAGTCCACCTTCCAAATGGAGCTCAGTGTCCAGGAGGATTTAGAAGAAAGGCAGGAAGAGAGGACGGGAAGGAGGAGAGAGAAGAGTCAATGGTGATTTATGTAAGTAAGAAAAGGTGGCAAGAGACAAAGATGATGAAGGCTCTGAGTGCATGAATGGGAGACTGATGGGACCATTAGCAAGCAAAGAAAGGTCAGGTTTGGGGGAGGAAAGGGCAACACCCGTGAGGTTACTACCTGTGAGGTTAAAGTGAAAATCAATAAACAAGTGAAAATGACTGCTGGATGCCTGACAGTGGAAGGCACAGAACTGGGTTGTAGTTCTGGGAATCACCACACCAAGAACACAGGTGAAGCTACACTCCGCCTCCCTCCGAGTCTCTGTCCTACAATCCTTCCTACCCAGAATGTCCTGCTCCCTTCCCTGGGCCTCTGGCAAAATCTGATCTGATCTCACAAGACATCTCTCTCTCTCTCTGGGCTGTTGGTTTAGCTCCTTACACAATTCTAACTTATTTGATCACCTTCCCAGGTCTGCGGCTCAGAGGTGCTCCATAAATGGTCACAAAACCGACTTGAAGGTCCAATGCCAAGGGCGGAGCTGTCAAGAACATCCCACTTGGTGGGAGGGAGAAGAGACGGGAAAGAGTTAGTTCTGGCAGACAGAGAGGTGAGAGGACAGGGAGACGGACCGTTGAAATAGGCTGCTGAAATGTTCTCCTCTTCCCCACCTCTTGGCAACTTCCTACTCATCTTTCTGCTTCCAGAAACCCTGCCTCGCCCTGTAAGGCCCAGGGTGTTCCTGGGAGGCGTGAGTGACCAGCTCGCACACAGCACCTGAGTGTTTACGAAGCACATCCATGTGGTCTCACTATGAGCCTGACAGACCCACTGCCACCTCCATCTGACAGATGTGGAAGCGGGTACAGAGAGCGTGTGACTTGCCCAAGGTGATGGTCAGTTCACTATACCATGCCCGAAATCACTTGCTATGTCTACATTTACAAATGCTTTCGCACTTTCAGCCTGGTGAGGAGCAAGATAGACATTATTAACCTTATTTTTAACACAAGGAAATTAAGGCCTACAGGCATTAGACAGCTGTGCTGTGGAAAGCAGAAGGGGTTAAGACCAAAAGTCCTCAGACCCCCTCAGAGCTTCTGAGCCCTGCTGGCATCTCCCTCCCCTGACTCTGCCATCAGCCAGACAGCAGGACTCCATTACCACAAGGCATGATGACTACATTATGAATAATTCCTAACAAACCACAAGAATTCACCTACCCAAGTGGTATGATCTTCTTCAAAGAGGCCCCATTAAGACAATACTTATTCCAGCAAGGCTGGTATTGCTCACACAGCTTTCCACAATTTGCTAGCTGTCAACTGAGCCTGCAGAATATTCTCTTGAGTTTCCTGAATAATGATAAATTTTCATCCCTCTATAATGAATTTGGATTATTTTGGAAACAGACAAAAATTCAAAGCCCAATCGGACAAATGAAGCAGGAGACTGGGGTACCTGACCCCACCTTAGCTCCAGGAGGTCTGATTGCAATGAAACACCAGGGTGGTGCCCGTTGTGAGAAGGCGGCTGGAACTCCTTCCACCACTTGAAGTGGGTGTCAATAACAAAAGGTTCTCATCTGAAGGAGAACTCATGGCCACAGAGGTCCAAGTGTGATCGACTTTCCAAGGAATACTTATGATTTTGTAGTCGCGCCTCACATACTGTTGTTACTCAATCCTAAACTGCTTCAATGTGTTCCTCTGGTGTCCTCGGATGATCACAGGTCAGGGCTGTTGCACTTAGTTTTTCTAACTTCACATCTTCAAATCTGGCTCCTCCCTCTTTGTGTCTGAGGCTAAAGATGGACAGAGTTCTGGGGATACCAAGGGGAGAGGCTGGCAAGGGTCCAGGGTGGGAGAGGACCAGGTAACAGAGGTCCTTGGAACATGGACTTGAACCCTTTTCAGGGAACTTGTCCCCTATCCATTAAAATGCCTGGAGGGCAGCGGGGTGGTGGGGGATTGTCCTCAACACAAGGACCAGCGTAAACAGCGTGGCTTTCTGTAGCGTCACCATGGGCAGTATTCATGGCACTTTCCTGCCTAGGTGCCCAGTACCCCTCACAGTCTCTGAGCAGGGGTCTTTATATTAACAGACCACGTGACAGATGAGAAACCAACAGCCCAGAGAGGATTAATGACACACAGGTGGCGGGTGGCACTCTTGGGGTTTGAAATGAGCTGTCTGTCCCTCAAGCTGAGAAGCCCCCCTCCCCAGGAGTGTGACGGCAAAGCCCGCAGGACTGCCATCCATACCTGGGCAAAAGGTGATCCCAGAAAAAGTCTCAGGAAAATGGAGTGTTTTTCAATTCCAGCCTAACATTCGATAACCACTAGTCACCACCTTGTACAAGGAACACCTCTCCAGATGACAGCCACGCGTCTCTCTGTACTCTTGCCACCCCTTCCAGTTTGGCTGCTTTAGTTCCAAGGTGCAACTGCATGGCCACCCAGACAGCTCGGCCAAGGCCTATGCCCCTTTTTGTCACCCATCTTCCTCCCTGGTCTTCATCTCCCAACTTAGCAGAGACACTAAAGAGAAACCTGTCAGCTTATTAAATCCATCTGTGCCCTCAGCAGCAGCGCTCCTCCCCTGGGCAGAGAAACGGGGAATCCTGTTACTCAGAGCCTCTCCTAAGTCTCCCCAGAAGCCCCCAGAATTGGGAACACAGTCTTGCCTGCCTGCTGGGCCATGTCACCTACAAGCTTTCCTCAAAAACTTTTATATGACAAGAAAGCCAGACCACAACAATGAAGCTCAGGGCTAAAATATTGAGCAAATGGTATCTGTCCATTTTTAATAGCCTCTGTAGACTCAGCAGATGGTCTTTCCATCCCCCTAAGAAACCTCATAACCAGAGAGCCTCACGCCACGTGGGGGCCAGTCCTTGCTCCTTAGGGCAGTTAGCTATTCCCTCTGGCCGGAAGGTCCTTTCTGCTTGCTACAGCCAGGGGGGACACCATGTACCAAGTCTCCAAGACAGGAACGAGTTTGGCACGTATGAGAAATTGCCATTCAGTGAGCAGGAGGCTGCCAGAGAGACGCACGTCAGGGTCGGGTCCTGCGGACCTCATATTCCAACTCAGGAGGTGTGGATTTTATTCTAAGTTCAATGCAAAGCTCTTGTAGGGTTTTGAGCCTGAGAATGAGGTGACCCGAATCACACCCTAAGAAGATCGCACTGGCTTCTGTGAACATGGATTAGAAGGAGAACACGGGTGGACCCAGGGAGATCAGAAAAGAGCAGTGGAGAGGAGGGCAGCGTCCTGAGCTATTGTGGTAACAGAATCAACTGGAACTGCAGGGAGAAAGGGACGTGAGGGACAGGAAGGCAGAGAAATGGGAGGCTTGAAGGCTTCTGGTTTAAGAGGGTGGATGGTACTCCCGTGTCCTGATATGAGATGAGTCAGATGTCAGTACAGTTTACAAGGAGAGAATCAAAGATTCCAGCTCTCTCTGATTTTCCTCCTTCACTGTCAAACTTTATCACAGGGCGGTCAGCATCTGGTGTCTCCTACACTACTACAGGCAGGCGCAGCTCAGAGTCAGACCCAAGAGCCCGTCCTCAGGCCTTCTTCTCGCCACCTCCCTTTTCCTCTGGATTATAGCCAGAGGAGAGGACAAGTCGAGGCAGGAGCATGTTCACTTACATGTACCTTCACAGATCCCTGGACTTACTGCCCACACTGCACATAACATTCATCTGCCCGTCTACCCTAACCCAACCCTGACCCTAGCCCCAGCCTCCAGACCACCTATCTCTCACTGCGTCTTACGGCCAGGCTGGCGCCCTAGCTGGCACCTCTTCCTCCGGTCTACACTGGATGTTCTCCACCCCATGGGAGCCTATTTCCTCTTCCTCTGTGGCTTCCACTACAACCACCAGGCTGAATCTCCCTCTGGCCCCTCTCTAGTTCAGTACCACATCAACTTTGTGCAGAATTCTCCTGCTGGAGCACGCTGCAGGGTTTGCACTGAAGGCTAAAACCAAAGCAGTAATCCCCACTGCCAGGCCATCCTAGCCCTCCTGTCCTTCCTTACTCCTTTAACCGGTCCTTGCGTTTTTCCCTGTCCACTATCCCCACGGTCTTTTCTTCCCAACGCATCCATATGATGCCTACCAGCACCCCAGTACCTCTGAAATAACTCAGGCTGAATCTGTATGTGATTCATCTGTGAGGCCCACACCCAGCACAAATGAACAACCAATAGGCAAGCTACACGCTCCCTCCTCAAAAGCCATCAGGCAAGACTGAACATGGATGGGATGAAAACAATCCCCTTGGGCAGTGCCTGTGGCTCAGTGAGTAGGGTGCCGGCCCCATATACTGAGGGTGGCGGGTTCGAACCCAGCCCCGGCCAAACTGCAACAACAAAAGAATAGCCGGGCATTGTGGCAGCTGCCTGTAGTCCCAGCTACTCGGGAGGCTGAAGCAGGAGAATCGCCTAAGCCCAGGAGTTGGAAGTTGCTGTGAGCTATATGATGCCATGGCATTCTACTGAGGGCGAAAAAGTGAGACTCTGTCTCTACAAAAAAAAAAAAAAAAGAAAGAAAGAAAGAAAATAATCCCTTACACAGACCCCTAAAGTCCCCCACAATCAGCCCAACCCCTTCTTTTAGGCTTCCATGACTCTAGGTAATCTAGAAGCTCCCTAGTCTCCTCAACGCCTCTCCTCCAGCCTTCCTGGCTAGTGATCACCTCCAGTTTAAAAAATCTTCAGCTTTTCAATATTTTGGGTTTTTGCTGACACCAAAAATCCCCCACCTCTCTGTCTAGCCTCATCCCAGTCAACTCCTCCCTTCCGGGGGAAGCTCCCTGGGCTCTGGCCCAGCAGCCCCGGCCTCCGTAGCTGCAGCCCATCTCCACGCACACCCTTCCTCTGGCTGCCATGATCTGGTGGCAGTTCTTCAGTGGTGAACCACGGATGCATCGTGGTTTCACCGTTGACGGTTCTGATGTCGGTGCTTCCACAGACCGCACGTTCCCTGGAGCCGCACGATAGCCTCACCTGCCACTGCTTCCCGCAGATGTCTTTGCTAAGTACTTCCCGGCATACAAATCTGTCAAACGTGTCACAAGCAGAGCCATCCACCACACTTCAACAGAAGAGCAAAACAAAAACAAAAAACAGGATAGAAACACAAGATGGATAGTAAGCAGGTAGAGGAGGGTACTAGACATTAAAAGAAAGCAATTTTACAGCAAACGAATGGGGTAGCATTTAACCTCTCCCCCTACTGAAAAGACATTCATAACAACTGCCTCGTAATATCAGCCCCTACTGCACATTCCCGGGAGAGCCCATTACAAAAGCCACTAATTCATTTCAGTTTTCATTTTCAGTTGATAATTAATGTAGCAACCTCTGCCGCCAATTACATATGGGCTGGCCTATGCGTAAGGCATAGCTCACAATCTCTATATAAAATACTATTTTATACATGTATAAAGACTTGTGGTCTTAAGCAATTTCAAAAAAAAATTTTTTTGGATTGCTACTCTGTGGGTCGTCCCCATTGCCCCTGCAGTCTCCCCATCTTTTCCTGCCCCAGTCCTGACCCTACTTTATATGAAAAAAGCAAGAGCAAGGAACTGAGGGAGGAAAAATAATTTTGAGCTGGAGAGGATCTTAAAGATCTAGGACAAGTGTCACCCTATTTTATAGATAAGAAAACTGAGACCATGATACTGTGGAATTGGTCTAAATCCATTTAAATCCTGCCTCCTCTGTTTACTGTGTGATCCACTCTCTCCAAGTTTCCATATCCATAACTGTAAAAAGGAAATAATATTCCCCACAGGACTGTTTTCAGGGTTAAATGGGAGAAGAAATGCAGAAGCATAGACCTCATACACTGCTCCAACACCAGGGAGTCAAAAATGGGACCCAAACCAGTCTCCCTTCCTGCTGCCTCTCTAGCGTTCTTGGAAGAGAGGAACACTTATTACTGCTGAAACCTCCTGTTCATACAAAAAGGACACTTGGGGCTGAGGAAAGCCACTGAAGAAGGCAGTAAGTGACTAACGAAACCACAGCTGCCATCTGCTCTTTGCTTTCTTTCTGAGTGTCTCTGGACAAAGACAAGTTAACTTCAGGAACACTGTTCTTGGCCAGTCAGCTGGGCAGGGCTGTTGGAAGGCAAGAGGGGGTCACTGGGAGGGGAGAGTCCTTCTCCAGCCTCCAAGACTACGATGCAGCAAATGCCCAGCTGGGCAGGCAACACCTTTCTGCTGTCCTACATCCATGCTGTTCAGCACCCAGGCAGGAACTTTCAGTTTAGTATTTGTATATATGCTGAAGGCAGCAATGAAAGGGCTCTTGCAAGGTTAAAAGGATGTGGCTTTTTAGTATACACATGCCACGGAGAATCCCTTTCCCCACACTCCTTCTGTTTGGGACACCCTCCATCAAAGCAAGTCGGCCCCACCACTACCCAGCCAGAACAGAGCTGGCCACATCCTGGAGGAAAGCCACTCTTCCCTCCCTAGGGGGCTGCCTCTTGCCCAGCCCGGGTCTCCACTGCACCTTGTAATGTTCTCCCAGCAGCCAAGCTAAATGACTAAGTTGGCCCCAAAAGCTAGAGCAATTCAGGGGACAGCTATTTAACAGCTCAGAAGGGGCTGAGCTCAAAGCACTTCCTTTCCCCTAGGGAGCTGCATTTTTCTAAGATTATTATTTCTTGGGCTGGCTGTTCAGCTACTCAGCATCATTTCCCATTTGGGTGGGAAAGTTCTTTCCTTCTGCATTGATTTTCGATATGATTTAAGCCTCCCCCCCCACCCCCGCCATCTCATTGCAAATCTCACAATTAAAGCATGGGCTATCGATCACAATATCAAGGCATACGAACTTAGCACTCAGCTGAGAACTATGGCTCAGAAACCCTGAGTAGTAGAAAAATATGTGCAGAAAAAGAAAACCTCTAGGTCTCAGCATCCTATCATCCCTGGCTGAAATCCCAGCAATAAATGTTAGCTGAACAGCCAGCAGGGTGGCAGGTGGGCAAAAAAGCTTAAACAATGGGGGCTGTACAACAGGGGGCTGCTCTCCAGGAACGCAGAGTCTAATACAAACAGCCCCATATGGAATACAAACACTGTTACTCACCAGTGAGAACCTTAAACTCTGCCAGGAGGAAGAGGAGGGCTAGAACTGGACCACAGGGAATAAAAGGACATCTGTGGCCCCTGCTGCTGACACCAGTGTATTTGGAAGCCAATAGGGCTGGCACTGACTACCAGCATCCCCACAGCAAGAAGGAGCTGTAGGCAGCTTCCCCAACAATTAAATGGCACGTGTTATTTGTAAGATTCGGGACTCATTACCAGCAGTAGTGTGTATCTCCCAGACCCAAATGTTGAGGCAAAGCCTGGAGGACCACCTGTCTGGGGTGCTGGAAAAGTCCACAGCGTGGACTACAGAACCTCTGGAGCCCCTTTCAGTATTGAGACTTTGCTGCCCTGTGAGTAAGTGTAGTACCTAGTGATCCATGGTGGCCAATCAAAAAGACCCAGAGAAAATTTTCAGAGGTTATCAGAAAACTTGGACTCACTGAAATTACCTACTGCTAGTTTTCTTTTTTGCTATTTCTTTTTTATCCCCAGGTGATACAATTTGAGCCACCCAATGAAACGAGCACAAGTCATGCCTGGATCTCTAGTCATATTAGCAGCTTCTAGCAGTTTTCAACAGATAATAGATTTCCTGTCTTCTAAACTCACCTTTCTAACATCCCACTCAAGATCAGGCCTTAGACCAGCTGAAGAGCAGGTACTCACGAGGAGGTCTTGCTGGGGGTACCAGCAGACCAGCAGAGCCCACTGTGGGCCAGGGGGCTTCACTACTCCCGCTCTTCCCTGGGACTCTCACCTGCGTTCCCCTCCAGTGCCTCATGAACCCACAGCCTCCATCACGCTCACCTCCCCAAATGAATCCAACTTGAAAGGACACAAAATCAAGACTGGCAGCATCACCTGCCACATCTGTCATTTAAGGCCCCCGTTCTTACCTGCTGAGTCCCCTAAGCCAATTGCCTCCAATGTCCTTCTCTCTACGATCTATGGGAGTCCCCAGCCATAAGGAAGGAGACTCATACACCAGCCTGACCTGGCCAGGACCCCCACAAGTTGGCCTCCTTCCCACATAATTCCTAACCACAAGATAGGGGCCCTTCAGCTAACTAAGCAAGGCTGAATACCAGCCAGAGAAACTTGCCTTTGGTTCCTGGGTATCTCCTCTGAAATGCCTTCAATTCCCTGCCCTCCCCTGTCTATGCAGAAAAATTCACAAAGTAACATCCAGCATTCCTCCCTTATTTCTCTGGTTTGAGAAAGTGTCAGGAAATGTTCTTTTATGTTTTTAATTCCTTCCTGAGGAACTCGGCAAAACAAGGTATGTTGTAAGGAATCTAAAGTTAGAGTCACTCTGGGATGTGTGCCTTGTCTTTGGAAGTTTCTTTCTCCCCTTCCTTTTCTTACTGTTCCTAGTCTCTCAATCTTATGCCAGTGATTTAGAAACTCACAAGTTTAAGGTATATTAGCAATAATGGGAATACTGTTGGATACAGAATTGTAGTTTTTTACTGGGAGACTGATATAAATATAAAAAAAAGCCCCAAACCCACTTGTTCCTATTTAATTCTAAGAACCTCCCTCCTCTAGGTTGGCTGAAGTAAGCTAATACACATAACCAAGAAGTTTGTGTGATATGAGAAACTTAAATGGATTGTCAATTAGGCAGACAAACTCTTCTCAGGCTTCGCCTAAACTCCAAATCAGCGTCCAGCGTTGGAAGCAACCTAACGCCTGTCCAACCCTGACAGCGTGAATGCCTGAATGCCCCGTGTCACTCACAGGAAGGCAAAAGCTAACACCACCAGGCTGCTGACTTGCTTCAGAGCACTTTCTACTTATTTTTACTTTCATTTTGTCACATCTTCACTAGGAGGCTAGAAGGAACAGGGGTCAATACTTCCATTTCACAGATGGACAGAGTGAGATCCAAAGAGACACCTCCAAGGTGGTAATGATAGTATGAATGGTTAGAATTCCATTTTCTGGCATTTTCTTCCAGACCAAAGAGGGAACTGCACACAAAGGTAGCAGGGAGAGGTCAGTTCCCTCCTGGAACTGGGACAGGCTGTGGCCATGCACCAAGCAGCAGCTCACCAGGAAAGGAAAGAAGAGAGACAGGGCTGAGGGTCCCGTGTCAGCCTCTGTAGAGCTGCAGAGCAGGGGTGGGGTGGGGTGGGGTGTGTGTGTTTCAACCTTGCACACAACCCCCCCTAGCCGCCCCCCAGTTCCTCTGCTTTTAGAGTTCAATCACTACAGCATTGTATTTCAAACTAGGTACATCCTTTATAAAATCCTCAGTGCTAGAACCCTTGAAAAATTAGCTATTTATAATTTAAAAGTCAGGTTCTGTACCTGGACTACATTGGAGAAAAAGAACAGACTTGGGGAAAGGCCGCCGGATGGTACCACCTTCCAGGTAGGAGAGATGCATTTAGGTCTTTTTCTCTTTCCTTTTCTTTTTTTGTTAAAGAGAGGTGGGAAGGGTGCAGGGCACCCCATGGGAGGTAAGTTTTCTTCCAAAGGGTGGAGAGGGAAACGGGAAGGTCACACCCCTCAGTCCAGCCACCAACGACAGCGTCCTCCCGCCAGGCCACCCTCAGGTTCCCCACGCGCCGGCTAAGTGGGGCCCCCGCCGGGGTCTTCCAGCGCGCAGGGGCCTACGGCTGGGGCTGCAGCCCGGGACGCGCCCACGCCCCCGGCCCCAGGCTGGCTCTGCGCCGCTCCCGGCTCTCACTCACCCGCACTCCCGCCTCGGGCGGCCGGGCCCGAGGGTCCCCGCCGTGTCGCGACGCCCAGCTGGGGGGGCGTCTGGCCGGGGCCGGGGGTCGCGGGCCCGCGGCGCTCCTGGGGCGGTGGCGGCTCGCGCTCCGGGCCGCGCTCAGGCAGCCTCTCCAGCCCCGCGCCAGCTAAAGGCGCCCGGCTCGGCGCGCGGGGGGCCGGGGAGGGCGGCTGACCCCGCGTCCCGGGGGCCGCCGGCGACAGCAGCAACAGCAGCAGCAGCAGCGGCGGCGGCGGCGGCCACCGCGAGGCGCGCGGCGAGGCCATGGTGGCGGCGCCCGCCCGCGCTCACATGCCCGGCCCGCGGGGCGGGCGCGGGGCGGCCGCGGGTGCGAGGCAGGCGGGCGGCGGGTCCGCGCGGGGCCGGGAAGTCGGCGGAGTGAGGCTGCGAGCGCGCGCCCGACTCCAAAGTTGTCTGGAGCCGCGGGCGGAGGCGGCCCGCGGCGCCGCCACATGCTAATTAGCCCGGGCGGGTCGCGGGGCGGGCGACTCCTCCTCGGGTTGACATCACCGGCCCCGCGCGGCAGGCCCGGGGCGGGGTGAGGGCAGGAGCCGGGCTGGGGCCGGGCGCCTGGAGAGCGGCCCGGCCTGGGACAGCGGGACGAGGTCAACAGAGCCGCCGCGCAACTTGGTCTCACACACACGCCCCAAAACGTTGCTTTGCCTCTGGGAGAAAAATCGGGAAAACCGAGCCTTCCGAGTCAGGAAGCACTCTCCCAGCTCCTAAGTGCACAGTAAGTCGGGAGGAAAAGCCGGTTGTGGATAATGTGATTAGCCCTAACTAGATTATCCCACGTGCTTCGGTAGGAGCGAGAAGCGGAGCCTGGCGCCCTGTCCTTACAGATTTGAAGTGCCCCACCACCAAAATCCCTTTTCCCAGACCCCAGGGCCGGCGAGCTAGTTTTCGCCAAGCCTCACCCTCTGGCCCGTTGGAGAGTCCTCGGATTCCCCGGCGCCCTCTCAAGCTTGGACTCTGTTCCCACCGACCACTGCCTTTGGCTCACACCAGAGCGCTGCAGAGATGTCACCACCAGGACACCCAAACAGGCCGCGGGGAAAAGAAAACTGTGAATTCAGGCAGGCCAGGGCAAACTCATCAGGAAAAGGGCTGCCGATTGCAAATTAAACAAAATGATGTGCGGAGATCACTGAATTTTAAATGGAAACTTTCAGAGGAAAGGTTCAAAGATGCAGTGTAATCAAATTTTCTTGTTAAATAGTTTCGTGTTCCTAGAGACTTTGTGTCTAAATTTTAGGACTGCAAGCCTTTTCATTTATAAGCACAGGAAGATGGGCTCAAAATGGGAAAATCACTTGCTCGGGATTCTGGAACTAGACTCAAAGATTAAGGGATTTATCTGTGAATGACACTGTGGCATTATTAATTCTTGCTCCCAATTCAGAATTTGCAATAATTCAGACAATGTCTCAACTGAAATGAATACTGGGAGCTCTTTAGTGATTTTGTGTTGGGGACCAAATGCTCATGAAAATATGGGCTTCACTTGCTCATGAAAATATGGGCTTCCCTTTTGGGCCTCTCCTCCCATTTCATTTCTCTGTCCCCAGCTCTCTATAACCCACCTCCAGGGGAATGAGCAGATAGTGGTGTCCAGGGCAGCTGCAGATGGGCTGAGGCCCACTTTCTGGTGATTCAGTACAAATGAGTCATTTGGCAGAAAATGTAAAAGATGCTGTGTATAAACAAGTTCACCTTAAATAAAGGAGTGAAGAGTAAGGATCTGGCTTTATTTTGTTGTGTTTTTAAAGAATTATAGAACAAACCCAACTTTCCAGGGCTGTTGCTCAGAACTTCCAGGTCTCTCCCAGAAAGTACCAAAGGGGAATCCCCTGTGAGTGACTTGGTTTGCTCTCATGGCGTTAGCTCAGTTTCTCTGGATGCTCTTTTGCTATTAACAGACAGGGCTGCACAGATGCCCAGACCCAACCAGACAAGCCCCAACAGGGCTAAGACTCCGTGCTCAGAGGTTCTGTTCACTGTTACTCCTTCCTTTCCACAGAGACTAGTTCATATAGTACTGGTTGCCTCTTGGGCAATCAGGAGGGTTTAAGAATTAAATGACCCTTTCAGGCTTCTTGTGTGGATTCAGAGACCCATTAGAAAATCCGCTTTCCCTACCAAGGCCCAAAGAACAAATATGCACCAACCACCTCCCCTCCCCTTTAAGCACCACAGATTTCTGTCTCGCTCTCTAATCTTCTCTCTACTTTCTAAGAGAAACCACTGCGTTTAGGATAACTGCCAGCTGGGTAAGGTTTAGCAACAGATGAGGTGGGGGAGACACAGGGAGAACCTGGAAAGAGTGTCACAGTGTGGATGGATCTCAGCACTTCTTCATCTCCTCCTAGGACAGAACCTGATTGGAATGTTCTTTTGGGGGTTTTTTTGCTGTTTTTGGCCAGGGCTGGGTTTGAACCCGGCACCTCTGGCATATGGGGCCAGTGCCCTACTCCTTTGAGCCACAGGCGCTGCCCTAGAATGTTCTTTTTTTTTTTTTTTTTGCAGTTTTTGGCCTGGACTGGGTTTGAACCCCCCCACCTCCGGTATATGGGGCTGGCACCCTGCTGCTTTGAGTCATAGGCACTGCCCCAGGACAGAACTTGAGAGAACAGCAAGAGAGTTGGAGCAGCCTGGGACCTTGGAGAGAAGTCACCTTGGGTTTTGAGCCCTGGTTTCTCTTCCTGACCTCACCTGTTAATTGTGTGATCTAGGCCTCAGTTCCCCATCTGTAGAACAAAGATTATCCTAGAGATGGTGGCCAAGGAGTGCTCTAGCACGGTTGCTTTAGAGTTCAGCAAAGACTTACTGGCACAGTAGCAAGGAGGTTTGGAAACAGGTGTCTCTCATCCCATTACTAACGGGGCCCAACCTCACTTAGCCCCTGAGGGCAGAAGCGATCAGGAACATTCAGGGAGGTGTGTCCAGATCAATGGGACAGCATCTCCACCTAGTATTCTGGAACCACACTATGGTGACCCTGCTATACTCAAATATGTGGCTTCCAAAGTTGCTCTGGCATCCAAAAGTGGAAAAAGCATGGAGATGTAAGAGGGGAAGGTTTCAGTGGGCCAGGCCTAGAAATGGCATTCCTCTAGATTCCACTGGAGAGATGATGGCAACCTGACTCACCAAACTGCAAAGGAGGCTGGGAAATGTAGGCTTGCCACATAGGCAAAGAAGGAGAGTAGGGATTTAGGTAAAAGCTGACAATCGCTGCCCTACATCTCAATATCAGTAGGCAGGGGAGGAAAGGGAGAGTAAAGGAGATTCACCTGTCTGGCCTCAGTTTCCTCTTTCATATGAGTATTGAATCAGATGATCGCTCAGGGCCCATCTACTATAACATTCTGGGGTTGGAAGGGGCAGTGAAATGTCCTTCTGCACCAAAATAAATCAGTTGTGCTGGTTCTGCTGTAGCACACCCTTAGCTTGTGGAGCCTTCCTCTGCTGATTGGTCTAACTTGACTGGTGGATCCCACAGAGAGGACTTTGGGTCCTCACTAAGCTTTGTTCCTAAGCAGTTCTCATTCCCTGACCAAGTCAAATGATACTTATTGACCTCAATCTTCATAGCTGTCCAGTGGCAAGAAAAATTATTACTGTTTGCTTCCTCTTGGGGTTGGTCTGAGGATATGATGAGATCACAGTCCAAAAGGCACTGGGAGCTCTTCTGACTAAAGTGTTCAGCCTGGTACTCACCTTCCAGCCAGAGCCTTTTATCACACTGCATTCCAAACAGGCCCCGCATTGCGTCCAGTTCCTGGGGATGGTGCCCCTGCAGGATTTGTGGCAGGGAGGGTTGGCACTCCATGGCTGGCACATAGTGGTGACTGCAAAGCAGTAACATCCCAGGACACTCAGGACTCTGGTGACTAGAGGTAACCAAAGGCATGGGTCTCAGTCAGCCCCTTCATCTAGGGGCAGGTGAGCAGGCCCAGGCTCACCCTAGTTACCCTGGGTCTGATTACTTTTTCTCTTATCCGTTTGACCTCTCCTACCCCCATCATATTAGCTACTTTCTGGGAAGTTCTATGCCTTATTCATCTTTGTGTCCCCAGAACCCAACATAGGACTCACTTTCTTTTATTCAATCATTCAACAAATGTTTCCTAAGTGACTATTCTGTGCCTGGCACTGTGCTAGATGTTGGATGAGTCTCTGACACCATAGAACTTAAAGGTTTAGAGGAGACAGGCAGTAATGAAGAGAGTGTAAACTCATCACTGTGGAAGGGCCCTGAAGAAGAGCACTAAGGAAGGTGTGTTGGGTTTCCCTGTGGACATGAGATTGAGCCACAATTTGAGAGCTATGTTGGCTATTAACTAGGCCAAGAATGATGGAAATAGGATGTGCAAAGGCCCTGAGGCAGGTGGAATTAGGATACATATAAAGAAAACCAATGAGGCTGGAACAGAGAGAGAGTGAGGAGGCGTGTGGAAGGTGGTAAGGCTGGAGACTTTTATAGCAACCAAATCAGGCAGATAGCCCATTTCAAGGATTTTTACTTTTTTAAGAGTTTAGAGGACTCAGTATAAGGTTTTTAGTAGGAAAGGTGGGGTATGATGGAGGTGGAGAGAAGGGAAAAGGGGTGTGATGGTTTGTGAATGGAAATCATTCTAACTATGATAAGAGGAACACTTGGGAAAGAAATAAGAGCTGATACTTGGACTGTTAGACTCTGTGTAAGAAGTGATGCCTCTTGGACAAGAATGAGAGAAGTGAGTTCACAGGAGAATATGGATTCAACATAATAGGAGATAAAAATCCACAAGATGTGGTGATGGAGGGGGAAGAGGGGTTAAACTTTCTTTAGTTTCTCTTTGGGAGGCTGAGGTGGGTTGACCACTTGAGCCCAGGAGTTCAAGACAAGCCTGGATAACATAAAAAAAAATTAAAAATTATCTGGGCATGGTGGTGGACACCTGTAGTCATAGCTACTAGGGAGGCTGAGGCAAGAGGATCATTTGAGCCCAGAAGGGTGAGGTTACAGTCATTTCTGGTCATGTCACTGTACACCAGCCTGGGTGACTGAGTGAGGCCCTACTGCAAAAACAACAAAAGATTTGTTGAGTTTTTGGTTTGCATGGCTGGATGGATGGTGGTATCATTCACAAGGAGTAGGAACAGTGGATGAGGACCAGGTCATTGAGTTCAAGTTCATTTACTTGGTCTGGGACAAGGATCTGCGGTGACTTCCAGATATCCAAATGGCAATGTCAAGTATGCATTTGGATCTGCAGATTTGGAGCTGAGAGGAGAGATGGAAGTTTAAGGTTTGGATTTGAGGACAAGGACATGAGATCACACTGTAGAAGATGAGCCCTGAGGAACACAACATGAGATGGCCAGGAGAAGAGGCTGAGCCAGGAAGGAGACTGGGAAGGAGCTATATAGAGACAGGAGGAAACACAGGAGAAAGTTACGTCACCAGGGCAAAGGGAAGGAGATGCTGGTTCACCATGTACAATGCTCCACATCAGGTGGAGACTGAAAATAGCCCGTGGTTTTAACAACATGAACTCACCAGTGGCCATAACACGAGTAATTTTGATGGAACATTTGGAGCAGAAGCCACCTGGAAAGCATTGGGAGGACTGAGAGGTGGAGATGACTTTTAAGAGAAGAGACACAGGCTGTGCAGGGGGGTGAGGAGTAGGACAGTAACAACAGGGGAATGAGGTGTAGGGGAGTTCTTGTTTATAGGGAAAGAATTTGAATGGGATAGTCTCTGAGTGGGAGGGAGAAAGTCAGAGCTCTACCAAAGAGGGTAGTCTGGGAAGCAGGAGGGGACAGAATCCGGAGCCCAGGTGGAGGGATAGCCTTGCAAGGAGAGAAGGAAGAGGGTGTGATACAGTGAAGAGATTTCTGTCTGAGGACTTGTTTTCTTTATAAAGTAGGAGCAAGGCCAGGCATGGTGGCTCACGCCTGTAATCCCAGCACTCTGGGAGGCCAAGACAGGTGGAGTGCTTGAGTTTAGGGGTTTAAGACCAGCCTGAACAAGAGTGAGACCCTTAAAAAAAAAAAGAAAAACTAGCTGGGAATCACAGCAGGTGCCTGTAGTCCCAGTTACTCAGGAGGCTCAGGCAGGAAGATTGCTTGAGCCCAAGAGTTTGAGGATGCTGTGAGTTATGATGCCACAGTACTCTACCCAGGGCTACAGAGGAAGACTCTATCTCAAAAAGAAAAAAAAAAAGTAAAAATAGACAACACATGAGGCTGTTTGCTAAGAGTAAAGGGCCTGAGGGATTTGCAATTCAGAGGAACATAAATGCATTCCTTCCCTAGGAATGTATTCCTATGACATGTATTCATGCCATAACAAAGAACCACATGGTGGCTTCAAACAGCGATTTATACTCTCACCATTCAGGAGGCTAGGCAGAATTCTGAGATCAAGATGTCAGCAGATCCTTGCTCCCTGTGGAGGCTCTAGGAGAAACTTCTTCCTTGCCTCTTCCTAGCTTCTGCAACACTGGCAATCCTTGGTGTTCCTTGGCTTGTACTCTCTGCCTCCGTCTGTGTGTGTCTGTCCTCACATGGTCTTCTTGTAAGGACGCCAGTTTTTGGATTTAGGGCCCCCTGGAATCCAGTATGATCTCATTTTAATTACATCTGAAAAAATTCTATTTTCAAATAAAGTCTCATTCACAGATACCAGTGGTTAGAACTTGAACCTATCTTTTGGAGGCATAGAAATCTATCCACTACAACTAAGACATTTAGAAATAGTTGTAGAGAGGGAGAGAAATCTCCTAGAATGGCCATCCTTAGTTGTGGGCCCCCAACCCAAAGTAGAGAGTGTCCTGCAACGCCAGCTGTTTCCCAACTTGTGCCTCTCACCAGGACCCTTGCCCAGAGCTGGGGCACCCGGGCCCTCTCCTGCTGTGGGGTAGGTTTCTCTCCCACCAGGAACAAAGGCTTCTGACCTCTCTTGACCCCTCCTCCCTTCCTATCTCAATCTCCATCTCTGCATCCCACTGGGCCCCTTTCTCTGCCTGGAGATATATGAAGAAGCCCTGCAAAGAGAGCTGCTGAGCTGGCCCCCACACCCTCAGGGTTATGATAAGAGAGGCAGAATTGCAGTGCTCCATGAGATACTTGCTACGTGGGCACTGTTCTGTCAAGAGCTCCAAGAAGCTGTGTCTTTGAATTGTCTTTAGTTCCAAAGAATTAAAGGAATAAACTCATCTCCCTATTTTTTAGCCTCTGGAAGAAGCCTTATTGTTGCCTTTTCGGAACATCAAGAACGGTCTCCTTTTGTGTGGGCTGAGTTAGAGTGCTCGCTGGATCCTGGGCCTAGGAGCCCTTGCTGCTTCTCCACCCACTGGAGTTGGGCTCTGGGAGTGTTTGCCAGGTAGGGCCAAGGTGAGAACGTAAACACTGAAGTCCCTCTGGAAACTGGCTGGGACCTCCTCCAAGGAGGAAGGGTTGCTCATGGCTTGGCCAGGCTCCCAAGCATCATGTACAGCAACCCTTAGCGCCAACTTACACAGCCTGGGGTGGGTCCTCGAATGACCTTCCGTTTCTTGTCTGCTCATCTGAGAGGACCATTCCATTCCAACAACATTTCTCCGATAAAATCGGTTACACACTGTAAACGTCAATGAGCCAGGAACATTCTTCAGCGCAACAGGATTCTGATAACAAAGTCTTATTTTGCAAAAAACCTTCCAGCATGAAACATCGTCCCCAGAGCAGGCAGGGAAATTCCTGGGATGCCATGACACTGGGCAAAGTGTCCAGGGCCCCAGGGAAGAAGCAGAAAGCCCAGAGATGAAGCATCCCCATCGTGAGCAGAAGGATCTGGGTTTTCAGTTATATTTTCGTCTAAATATTCACTGACTGATTTCAGTCAATCCATCAGCCAATAAATATATGTTGACCACCTCCCAAGTGCCGGGCCCTTGGAGTCACTGGGAATGCAATGTCTACATGACTGCAGATCTCCCCTGGCATTCGCAAAGCAGCAGTGACTTCCCCCTTCCATACGTCCACGTTAACAATGGGGCAGTGCCCACACCTTCCCCTCTAAACCAGACCCTTCCACCTCTTCTCCGGCCACGCCCATCCGCCGTTCACTGTTCACAGGGGTCTCCTCCATGGCTCTGTTTCTGGTTATCTTGGTCTCTACTTTCCTTCAAGTCTCATTCTGTGTCACTGAATCCCTCCCGGCCCATCCTCTGCCTCTCCATCAGTCTCTCCTCTCCTTGCCATTCATGCCTTTCTTCCAATCAATTTATCCCATTTTTTTCTCTCCTTCCCTTTTCTGTTTCTTCTTCTTGACTGTTTACACAGAACTAAATACATCTTTCTTAGAATATATGGAATATGTATATATATATGTGGAATATATTTTCACATTGTCTGGCTTCATTCATTTATTTTTTTATTTTATTTTTGAGACAGAGTCTTACTTTGTCACCCTGGGTAGAGTACCGTGGCATCACAGCTCACAGCAACCTCAAACTCTTGGGCTCAAGCCATCCTCTTGCTTCAGCCTCCCAAGAAGCTGGGACTACATGTGCCCACCACGACACCTGGCTAGTTTTTCTATTTTAAGTAGAGAAGGGACAAGGGGAGTCTCATTCTTCCTTAGGCTGGTCTTGAACTCCTGAGCTCAAGAGTTTAACATGCCTCAGCCTCCCAGAGTGCTAAGATTACAGGCATGAGCAACTGTGCCCAGCCTGGCTTTTATTTTTAAGAATAGTTGAAAAATACTTGTACTCTTTTGTGTTGTCTGACTGTCTTACAAGAGCATGTGTAATTATCTAAAACTTGTATTAAAATATGTCCATGGAAAAAAGCAAGTATGGGCTCGGTGCCTGTGGCTCAAGTGGCAAAGGCGCCAGCCACGTACACCTGAGCTGGCGGGTTCAAATCCAGCCGAGCCTGCCAAACAACAATGACGGCTGCAACCAAAAAAAAACAGCCGGGTGTTGTGGCGGGCACCTGTAGTCCCAGCTACTGGGGAGGCAGAGACAGGAGACTTGCTTGAGCCCAAGAGTTGGAGGTTGCTGTGAGCCCTGGCACTCTACCCAGGGTGACAGCTTGAGGCTCTGTCTCTTAAAAAAAAAAAAAGGAAAAAACAAGCATGTAGTGCCATAAGTGTGCCATGCAGAGCTCAATAAATTCCACTCCCTGAATCCGCTTGCATAGCCACATCTCAGATTGAAAGACACTCGTGTTCCTGTCCAGGTATTCTCCCCTGACTTCTTTGGGCATGGACTAGTGTCTTTTGCTAAAAGACAACATTCCCAGTTTTACATTTACATAAGTGAGACACTGGTGGGTTGTCTAGCGGACCTCACACACACTGTTGCCTGTGGTCATAGGCTCATTCTCTGTGCTGCTTTTCCCATCTCTTGCTAGTGGTTTCCGCCGGAGGCTATTTCAAACAGTGCTGCTGTTAACATTCACGCACACAGCTTTCCAGGGTGTGTATCGTTGCTATAATCAGGAAAGAAGAAAAGAAAACCATTTCCATTTGGAAAGATGGAGGGGGCCAAGTGGGATGTTTTCATAAAAGGCCTTGGGAATAGGAGGCAGAGCTCCCGAGTCCTCCTTCTGGCTTCTCTATTCTCTAATTCTACAGTTTCAGGCCAGTTAACCTCAGTGAAGTTTTCTTATCTGCAGAATCTGGATAGTAATGCCCGTCAGGGTAACTGTGACAGTTAAATAAAATCACAGATATGAGGTTAAAAAAGTCTTTTTAAAATAATTAAATAATAATAATAAAGTCATTTTAACTGTTATGCAAAAATTAAGCTATTGCTATTATTTCTCTTATTAAAGAAAAAATTAACTGAGGCGGCACCTGTGTCTCAAAGGAGTAGGGCACTGGCCCCATATGCTGGAGGTGGCGGGTTCAAACCTGGCCCCGGCCAAAAACTGCAAAAAAAAAAAAAAAATTAACTAATGGCAACATTGTGATGCTCTTCATTTATCTGTTTTAAAATTTTGAAGCGGTGGCTTTCATTGGACAAATGATGTCCCCGATTCCTATACTATCGGCAACAAAATTAAAAGGTCTCAAAATGTCCTGTCTCCAAAGTGGGACATGGGCCCTGTGCCATCTTTTGCCCCTTCCAAGTGGCCCTTGGCTCACGGCAGACGGAGGCCCTGGTCTAACTGAGCAACAGAAAAACTCACCGACTGAGCTATAAGGGATGTGCCCTCAGAGGACACACAGAAAGCCAGATTTGGATTTGTCTTTTGACACCAGCTCTTGCCCATCCAATATCATACACTGTCACCTGTCATAGGAGAGGATCTGCCCAGCACGTGGGAAAGGAAACCAGGGCGCCAGGGCTGCTGACCATCAGAGCAAGTCTCCCTGTCCATCTGCTGACCATCAGGCAGCATCATTTTCTGGCTTGGTTGCTGTCGACACACTAGTGAGGACAGGCTGGTCACCCTCCTACCCAAGTTCTTTCTTGTCCAACCAAAGCGAACCTGAGGAAAAAGGGCTCTGTTTCCTCAGGCCTCTCCAGGGTGGTTAAGATAAGGGGAGACCCAGCAACCAGCCCCCAGGTCCTCTGTGAGCTCCCCCACACCAGCCCCCCATGCTCAGAGCTCTGGGGATGCAAGGCTGAAGAGTCCCTGCCTTTGGGGCAACCTAGCTGGGCAGGGAGAGAAGTGTGGCCCCAGTGACGGGGAGCTGCCAGACTAAGAGGGTTGGCTGCCTGTCACTGTCAGCCAAAATGCAGAAACAGGAATAGGTCCACCAAACTATTTGTCAGAAGGCCAGGATTCTGGATAACAGTGAGGTAGCCTCTCCAAGACTACTCAGTTCTTCCATTTCCAGAATTACAGTTTTATACATGTAAGTTCAAAGTAAAGGCCTATTAACCCTTCTTAAACAATAATTGGCAGAACCCATGACCTAAAACAACATTCCAATTCAAAAGTGAATCTCCTAAATCAATACCCCTAAACTAATCAAGATAGGCATCTTTAGGGTGAGAGCTAAATTTACAAAACAGGGCAGGCTCATGCCTGTAATCCTAGCACTCTGGGAGGCCGAGGTGGGTGGGTTGTTTGAGCTCAGGAATTTGAGACTGAGCAAAAGGGAGACCCCAGTCTCTATTAAAAATAGAAAAACTGAGGCAAGAGGATCGCTTGAGCCCAAGAGTTGGAGGTTGTTGTGAGCTATGACTCCACGGCACTCTACCCAGGGCGATAGCTTGAGATTCTGTCTCAAAAATAAATAAATAAATAATAAATTTATAAAACAGTGAGAGTAGCAGACAGGAGGCAAAGGTAAAGCAGGACCTGAACCAATCAGACCAGCTGCATCATATCTGCCCTAGCCTGACTCTATCTTTTTTCTTTTTGAGACAGAGTCTCACTTTGTAGCCCTCGGTAGAGTGCTGTGGTGTCACAGCTCACAGCAAGCTCATACTCTTGGGCTTAAGTGATTCCCTTGCCTCAGCCTCCCAAATAGCCAGGTGTCTTGTGGCCTGACTCTATCTTAATCTCACTATGTGTGCTTTCAGAAGCTCAAGAGGGCTCTGACCATGAGCAAGACATGCAGAGGGGTTCCCAGGGAAGAGCCCCTGAGAGCCTCCTAAGGAAATGGGCAAATGAATGAGAGCCTTGGAAACTAGACATGCACCTTACAATTGCCAGGGGAGCTTTCACGAAATGCCGGTGCTTGGAACCCATCTACTAATTCAGAATCTCCAACCGCAGGGCCTGGGCATCAGTATCCTTTAAAAGCTCTCCAGGTGGCTCTAATGTGCAGCCACGCCTGAAAACCCCTGCTTGAAACTTAAAGCTGTAGGGAGCATAGGCCCAGCAGTAGAGGTACATGACCAAAGGGTCACTCAAGAAACACTTACTGAGGCTTGGCGCCTGTGGCTCAACGGGCTAAGGCGCCAGCCACGTACACCTGAGCTGGCGGGTTCGAATCCAGCCCGACCCCGCCAATCAACAATGATTGGCTGCAACCAAAAAATGGCCAGGCGTTGTGGCGGACACCTGTAGTCCCAGCTACTTGGGAGCCAGAGGCAGGAGACTCGCTTGAGTCCAGGAATTGGAGGTTGCTGTGAGCTGTGATTGCCATAGCACTCTATCCAGGGTGACAGCTTGAGGCTCTGTCTCAAAAAAAAAAGAAAGAAACACTTACTGAGCTCCTACCTGCTCTGTACAGCAGGCACTGTGCCAGGCTCTGGGCATGCAAAGATGCAGAAGATTTCCCCTCCCTTGACTAGCCAACCGATTTAGGAGGACTCACAAATATGTCTAATGTAAGGAAATTATTTTACAGAAGTACGAACCAAGGGCTCCAAAGACAAAGACATATTCTGGGGAAAGCCGCCTTAGAGAGGTAACATTAGAACTCTTTCCTAAAAGATGTTTAGGAGTTTCCCAAGCAAAGAAAACAGAGGAGACCATTCTAAATGGAAGAAACGGTGCTACACAGGCTGACTCCCAACACGGGGAACCTCGGGAGAGGAGGCAAACGCCAGGGGCCCGGGTGCTGTTTGAGCCCTCAGTGTTTGAAAAATGAGGTAGGGAGGGCAGATTAGAAAAGAGAGAGCAACAAGGGAGACAAGTTAGAAGTTACTGGAGATAGAATCTGTCTCAAAAAAAAAGAAAGAAAAGAAAAAGAAGCTGCTGTAGTGATTCAGACGTGAGGTGAAGACGTCCTGAATCAGGAACCCACAGTGGGAATGAGGAAGGAAGAAAGCCAAGAAAGATTTCCCAAAAAGGCAATGGAATTCGGTACTAGAACAGATAAAAAGGCTCGGCGCCTGTGGCTCAGCGGGCTGAGGCACCAGCCACATACACCTGAGCTGGGGAGTTCGAATCCAACCCCGGGCCCGCCAAAACGACAATGACGGCTGCAACCAAAAAAATGGCCAGGTGCTGTTGGTGGGTGCCTGTGGTCCCAGCTACTTGAGAGGCGGAGGCAGGAGACTCGCTTGAGCCCAGGAATTGGAGGTTGCTGTGAGCTGTGATGCCACAGCACTCTATCCAGAATGAAAGCTTGAAACTCTGTCTCAAAAAAAAAGAACAGATAAAAAGAAAGGAAGCAAGCAAAGGTGGCCTCTTGGCAACTAATTTGAAACAGATGATAACATGGCCTTAGCAAAGATAAGGATGCTGGGTAGATTGCTGAACTTTCATCCAACTCTGCGCTCTCCAAGTGGCGAGGTATCCAAAGGGCTTCTGAAGGGCAGAAGTTGGACTGTAGAAGATGAGGAGAGAGAAATCTGAGGACAGCAAGTGGACTACCCAGTCATGACCCATATATACTTTTCATAGTCCATGGCTGGATACTTTCCGGACAGATGTGTCATACCAGGCATTTGCCGAATTCCAGACAAATTCTGGAAGGAAAGATAATAGGGACGGCACCTGGAGATCAGGCACCTGAGTGTCTGCCAGGACTGACCCGTGTGTGGGTGGAGATGGGAGGAAGAAGGGTGCCCAGGGGTGGGTGAGGAGGTGGGGCCCGGAGGCACAGCAGCTTGGCACCCAGGGCAGGGAGAGAGCTCGCCCTTAGAGAGGACAGGCGCTTCTTAGCAGAGATGGAGGCGTCTGAGAAAGCTCATTCCCAAGGGCACACATTCTTTCTAAATTGCACAGATCAAAATCCTCTAACGCAGGGCTCAGGAAACTTTTTTTCTAAAGGGCCAGACAGTAAATATTTTAGGGTTTGTGGGCCATGCATCTTCTCTCTCAGGAGAACTCTGCAGTTGTGGCGGGAAAGCAGCCACAGACCATACATAAATGAGAGGGTCTGCTGCATCCCAGTAAAACTCTATCAGGCAGTGATTTTATTTTATTTATTTATTTATTGCAGTTTTTGGCCAGGGCTGGGTTTGAACCCGCCACCTCCGGTATATGGGGCCGATGACCTACTCCTTTGAGCCACAGGTACCACCCTATTTTTTTTTTTTTTTTGAGACAAGAGTCTTAAGCTGTCACCCTGGGTAGAGTGCCATGGTGTCATAGCTCATAGCAACCTCCAACACTTGGGCTTAAGCAATTCTCTTGCTTCAGCCTCCTAAGTGGATGGAACTATAGGCACTCGCCACAACGCCCGACTACTTTTTGGTTGTAGTTGTTGTTGTTTGGCAGGCCCAGGCTGGATTCGAACCCACCAGCTCCTATGTATGAGGCTGGCACCCTAGCCACTTGAGCTACAGGTGTGGATCACAGGCAGTGATTTCAAAAACAGACTAAGGCCTCCAGGGCTGTAGTTTGCTGTCACCTATTCTAGAGTGTATGGTAGGAGGCTGGGACAGGGAAAGAAGGACTTTGGGGACCCAAAGAGAGAAGGCAAGGTCTCGGCTGCTTCTGTGGGGAATGAGAACAGTGACCAATGAATGAGATGAGTTCAAATTTGGCTGTGGCACTTACTAGCTACAGGACCATGAGTAAATGATTCAGGCTTTCTCATCTATACAGTGGGAGAATAGCACCTGTCTCCTTGTGTTGTTATGAGGATCAGATGAGACACTTAATGCCTGTCTATAAGACTCAGTAAAGATTTTCCTATTTAATGTTTGGGAATCGACTATGAATTTTAGGAGCCCCACTGCCACCATAACCCAGGAGCCAGGCACCCAGAGAGGGCGACTGGAACGAAGGGCGGAGTAGGGGGCTTGGGCAGAAGGTAAGGGGAGGTAGAACAAAATGTGTATCTCAGGTCTCCAGATAAATAGACCCCACAGGTACAAACTGAGCACACACATCACTCTTAGGAAAACAAGGCTTGGGAGTGCTTTGTCTCCAGCTCATCAGTGTGACCCACGGGAGGTGCCAAAGGGGTTACTAGATCCCAGCATGGACCGCGTGCCTCACCAGCACGGAGCACGTGGAGCTCTGGTCTAGGGGTGCTGCTGCTTCCCACAGAGCCCAGAGCTGACGGAGACAGCCCAAAGCCTTTTCACTGGTCCTTCTCAGACTTTAGGGCAGGCGATGGGGGCCTTCCTTACAAATGTGTATTTCTAGGCCCGACCCTAAGAAAGTCGGATTCGGTGGGTCTGGGAGGGGCCCGGGGATGTGCATGTTAGCTGCATCCCAGGCAGGTTCTAGCAGTGAGCTGATGAGCACACTTTCAGAAACAAGGCTTTGCTTCCTCACCTCTGAGTATAGCTATAGGATGAAACAGGGAGGCCTCCAATTTCCTTCCTGGAACTTCAGCTGTAGAACAGCCTCTGTCTTTATCTCTTATGCTTCTTCCCCGTTCCTCATAGAAAAAGACAGAGATCAAAGAAAAAGACAGAGTAGGTAAGACGTCTCACCCCTGTCAGCCCAGCATTCTGGGAGTTTGAGACGGGAAGATTGCTTAAGACCAGGAGTTTAAGACCAGCCTAAGCAAGAATAAAGGCCCTCCCTATCTTTATAAAAAAGAAAGAAAGAAACGAAAGAAAGATTAAGTGGATGATGTAGCAGGTGCCTGTAATCCCAGCTCCTCAGGAGGCTGAGGCAGGAGTATCATTTGAGTCCAGGAGTTTGAGGTTGCTGTGAGCTAGGCTGACACCATGGCACTCTAGCCTGGGCAACAGAGTGAAACTCTGTCAGAATGAAAGGGAGGGAGGGAGGAAGGAAATCTGAGCTTGTATGTTTCTGGGTAACATGAATAATTCTAAAACATACCTGAGGATTTTCTAATGCCCTGGATTTATCCAAAAAAGTAAAACATCAGTTCAGAGAAGAGCTCATCTCGTGTTCCTCAGCCTACAAGAAAATGTGATGGGTAATTCCTCCTATCATAGCATGTTGGTTGAATCTTCCAGGTGCAGCCTATTCCAAGCTCAGTTTCCTCTCTTCCTGACCATCCAAGAAATCTGTGCTCAATTCCTGCTTCTTCATCCTACATTACTGTTTCTCAGACATACAAACTGAGCTTCGGGCTGCTAGGGAAGCAGGTGCTGTCATCTAACATCAGAGTTTGTCTGAATCAAGCGAAACAGCTGTGCACACGTGGACATTCAATTGAAAATAAATCCCCAATGGGCTGGATGGATTGACAAGGCACATCAAGAATACTTCCAACCATAAATTGCGATGGTTGCTCACAGGAGATACACCTCTACCACTGAAGGTCTTTCAACTGACTGGGCAAAAACACCAACATAGACCATGAATAAATGACAGCACATGAATCAGCAAATGGTCATCTTCTATAGACACATTCAACTTATCAAAATGTGCACAGTCACGCACCGCTTAACAACGGGTATGTATTTTGAGAAATGCATCGTTAGGTGACATCACAGAATGCACAGCCTACCACAGGCCTCGGCTAGATGGTGTAGCTTCTTGCTTCCAGGCTAGCAACTCTGCAGCACGTTATTGTACTGAGTCCTGTAAGCTGTAACATGATGGTATTGCTGTGTCTAAACATAGAACAGATACAGTGAAAATGCAGCATAAGAGATTAAAGATGTTACACCTGTATAGGGCACCTGCCGTGAAGGGATCTTGCAGGACTGGAAGTAGCTATGGGTGAGTCCTGAGTGACAGTGAGTGAATGTGAAGGCCTAGTAGTGTCACGGGACACTACTGTAGACTTTCTAGACACTGTACACTTAGGCCACATGAGAGTTATGAAAATTTGTTTCTTTAATGATTACTGTACATTACTGTAGCCTTCTTACTTTATAAACTTTTCTTTGACCCTTTGACTCTTTTGTATTAACACTTATCTTAAAATACAATTTAAAGAGCTATACAAAGTATTTTTTA
>CAUYON010200830.1:0-15152 GCA_963573935.1 Arctocebus calabarensis | reverse complement strand
GAGTCTCACTTTATCGCCCTGGGTAGAGTGCCGTGGCGTCACACTGCTCACAGCAACCTCCAGCTCTTGGGCTTAAGCGATTCTCTTGCCTCAGCCTCCCGAGTAGCTGGGACTACAGGCTATTTTTTTGTTTTGCAGTTCGGCCGAAGCCGGGCTTGAACCCGCCACCTTCGGTATATGGGGCCGGCGCCCTACTCGCTGAGCCACAGGAGCCACCCTACAATTTTTTTTTTTTTTATCGCCCTTGGTAGGGTGCCATGGCGTCATGCAGCTCACAGCAACCTTCAGCTCCTGGGCTTAGGTGATTCTCTTGCCTCAGCCTCCCGAGTAGCTGGGACTATAGGTGCCCGCCACAAGGCTTGGCTATTTTTCTGTTTTTTGCAGTTCAGCAGAGCCCAGGTTTGAATCCGCCACTTTCGGTATATGGGACCAGCGCCCTACTCAATGAGCCACAGGTGCCGCCCTCATTTTCTTTCTTTCTTTCTTTTTTGCAATTTTGACCAGGGCTAGGTTTGAACCCACCACCTCTGGCATATGGGGCCAGTGCTCTACTCCTTTGAGCCATAGGTGCCTTCCAACACACCGCCCTAATTTTAAAAACATTTTAAAAATACAGTTGGGAAACAACTATATTTTCAGAAACAGTGAAAGAGTACCATTATTTATATTTTGCAAATCTCTTTAATATCTGGCTTCTATTAGAACATAGCTGCACTCTCTTATCTACTTCTGCATTCATTATATGTTACCATTTGTCATGTGGCCTCTGGAAAAAAAAAAAACTCCACTATAAACTTATGAAAGAGTAAGAGTGAAAAGGCAAACATCTTATTATTATGAAATAGTTCAGACTTGGTGAGCCCTCTGAAAGCATGCTGTCCTCTTCCATTCTCCCTCAAGAAATCATAGGACTACATTTTATGAGTCTAGGATGTCCTTGAGGAGAAGTTGTACACCTTACAGGGTCACTTCCCAGGAGTAGAGAACCAGAGATAAGCAGGGCAAAATGTGAACTCTCTCTGAAACAAATGAACATTATCAGAAACCTGTACAATTTTTTACTCATAGTTTCCAGATTCAGCCAAGACCTGTCATGTATGCCAAGAGATAACACCATATAAATTGAAAACTGAGAGAAAAAAACAGACAGTACAAACAGACCCACAGAGTGATCTAAATACTGAAGTGTGCATACAAAAATATTAATAGGAGAATTTCACCAGAGAATAAAACCTTTTAAAAAGATTCAAGTACATATTATAAAACTAAACGAAATTTATGAAATATAGAATTCATTATATGAGTTTATAGACAAGAAAATACAGAAGATCAGTTAAATGGAAGACAGGTCAAAAGAAAATATTTAAACTGAATCTTGGGAATAAAAAGACTAACAAATACATGAAAGACAGGTAGGATACTGGAAAAGACATGTGAACTGAAGCCTACAAGGGAAAAGAGAATGGTACAGATGCAGTATTTAAGGAAACAGTATCAAGCCTTTCCAAACAGATCAAAAACCCAATCTGTAAATTCAAGAAGTTTTATAAACTCTAAGCAAGATGAATACAAAGAAAGCTATTTAAAATCACACAGAGATACTCTGGTTTCTCTTCAGATCGTATTAATCTTTCGCCTTTTAAAATCACATCATAAGAGAAAATCTTATTTAAAACAGCCTAAAATGGCTCAGTGCCTGTGGCTCAAAGGGCTAAGGCACCAGCCACGTACACCTGAGCTGGCGGGTTCAAATCCAGCCTGGGGCCCGCCAAACAACAATGACAGCTGCAACCAAAAAATGGCTGGGCGTTGTGGTGGGCACCTGTAGTCCCAGCTATTTGGGAGGCGGAAGCAGGAGACTCGCTTGAGCCCAGGAATTAGAGGTTACTGTGAGCTGTGATGCCACAGCACTTTATCCAGGGTGACAGCTTGAGGCTCTGTCTCAAAAAAAACCAAAATAAAATAAAATAAAACAGCCTAAAAGATAATTCCTTTAAAGCAGCCTTATTAAGACTGACAGCTGACTTCTCAATAGAAATGATGAAAGCCAGAAAGCAATGTAATAGTATATTTAAAGCACTATAAGAAATTATACTGGCAATAAAGAATTTATATCAATGAAATAAACTTCAAAATGAACATGAAATACTTTCAGTCACAAAAAAAAGAAGGAATTCATTCTCAGCAGATCCATACTAATGTAAACAAAAGTTAAAATAAAAAAGAATACACAGAAAATACAATATTTTATTAATCCAAAGGGGAAAAAAGAACATGAATGTAAAATATATATTTTATAAATATGTATATAATACATACTATTTTATAAATAGTAAGACAGTAGATACAAATCCATATATATCAGTAGTTACATTAAACATGGGAGGCAAATTAAAACACTAGATTATCAGACTAGATCTTTTAAAGTTTATTTTCACCTAGAAATACAATAGACACTTTAGTCTGAATTATAATTTCCTCTTAGCCTAGATTGGGGCATGAGAAAACAATGGACTAAACAAGTAAAACATAACGTATAAGAAATCACAGTTCTCGGCTCAGCGCCTGTGGCTCAACAGGCTAAGGTGCCAGCCACATAAACCGGAGCTGGCGGGTTCGAATCCAGCCCGCCCGCCAAACTACAATGACAGCTGCAACCAAAAAATGGCCACGCGTTGTGGCGGGCGCCTGTAGTCCCAGCGACTTTTAAGGCGGAGGCAAGAGACTCGCTTGAGCCCAGGAATTGGAGGTTGCTGTGAGCTGTGATGCCACAGCACTCTCTCCAGGGTGACAGCTTGAGGCTCTGTCTCAAAAAAAAAAAAAAAAAAGAAATCACAGTTCTCTTATAAATCATCAAAAATAAAGGACAAATCCTAACAGATGCAAAAAAAGTAAGAAGTTAAGACAAACCACCACTTATTAACCATCGATGATGCCAAATCTTTCCCATCCATTATCTCTAATGCATATCAACCCTACAAATATTATCCTGCATTTGCACTTAACAAACTGAGGTTCTGAGAGGTTTTACGGCATTTGCCCAAGACAATATAGGTTTTTAAGTGGAGAAGCCAGGATTAACACCCTTTCTCAGTCTGTTTCCAATAGCTATGCTTTTTCAATAACAAAATTACCTAATATTTTAAATATCTCAAAATGCTTAGTGATCTGTGGGAGTGCAAAATTAAAGACCATGTTACAATCTTTTTAAAATACACAAAAGACCAAATGACAACTCCACGTTTAATTCTGATATCTGTTAAACTTAACTTTTAAAAGCACATTCGCTTGAGACTTCTATATATAATTCTCTTTCAGATCTTTACCATGGATGGCCTTATGGGGGACAAAGTCCTATGAGTGTTTCAGTATGACGAAATGCCAAAGTTATACTCGGGAAAGGTACGTTATTTAAAATACTTTAATTCGATTTTCCCCGTAAAAAAAACTATTCCTCTCAGTTCTACTCTCCACAATGAAACACAGACAATTAATATACTTGTGATACATTCTAAAAGATTAAGAGGTAGCTAAGAACCCAGCCTAGGAATTGATAATACCAGAACTGAAAACGTTCCACAGAGCATTTTTATTTCAACTGGCAAAGGAAGGAAGAGAAAAGATAACCAAGTGACTTCAAGTAATAAAAGGTAGAAAGTTGGCGTTTAGTAGTTTGACTACATAAGTAATAGAACGTTTAACGTCCAAAGCCTGCAGTCTCAGTATCATTTTTCAAGTCTCTTAACAATAACTTCCACTCCCACCAACCAGCATCATTACAGATAGATAACATAATGATAATGTGATAGAAGTAGGCAAAAACTAGATGTCATAAATAAAAATTTTAAAAAGCCTCGTGAGTCAGGCTTAAATAACAAGGAAAAGAGCAGCAGTAACTCTTTGCCTAGATCACACCAGGAGTGAATAGGTCCTTTTCATTCTTCTCTAACCCACTACAGGAGAGCCTCTCCTTATTCTTTGACAATCATCTCCCATATTCTGATATGTCCCCTTCCTCTCTTCCTTTGCTTCTACTTCTAATTGATTTTCTTTTCTGTTGCCAGACACCTTTTCCAAATTTCCTAACGTTCTCACATCTCCTTTTCTCTTCTGTTTTCCCCCGTTTGCAAAGATTGCTTTCTAACTGTGTTAGTGTGTTAGAGAGAGAGAGTGTGTGTGTGTGAGTGAGAGAGAGAGAGACAGACACACACACATTCTGGTTAATTAAAGAGATGAGGGGCAACTGAATGTGGTATTCTAATTTCCCTAATATATGATTTGCACAACAAATACCTATCCCCTAGTAATGTTACCCCTCATTCATGAGACTTGAAAAGGTTTGTTTTTATGTGAGTTTAACTCAAATAAAAATGAATTGATAAATTCCCGAATACATGAACCCATATAGGACTACGTTTATTTTTCTTAAAGCAATAGTTCAACAAGGTGCTCCACAGAAAAATAATGTTTTCATAGCCACGTCACAAAATAACAAAGCACACTAGGCACTTAAAGAGTCTAAGAAATCCTGAAATGAGACTCGGCGCCTGTAGCTTAATGAGTAGGGTGCCAGCCACATCCACCATGGCTGGCAGGTTCGAGCCTAGCCTGGGCCTGTCTAACAACAATGACAACTGCAACAACAAAAAAAAACAGCCAGGCGTTGTTGTGGGCACCTGTAGTCCCAGCTACTTGGGAGGCTGAGGCAAGAGAATTGCTTAAGCCTAAGAGATTGAGGTTGCTGTGAGCTGTGATGCCATAGCACTCTACCGAGGGTGACATAGTGAGACTCGTCTCAAAAAAAAAAAAAAAGAAGAAGAAATCCTGAAATGAAGAAGCTTACTATTATCCAGCTGTTGTCAAACTTATTAAGCTAATAAACTCTTTTTCTTTTTTTCTTCTAATGCCTAGTATTATCCCTCAGAACATGCATTTAGGAAATGTTAATCTTAACCACTGGTTAAAACAAGCTATCCAAGTATTACACTTAATCTTGTAGCATAGTTTTTAAAATGTTTTGCCTTTGGAAAAGCCAAAAACGAATTTACAGAGAAAATAATTACTAAGTTGTTAAATGCAAATTACTTGTAAGATAATTATTTGCAAAGATAACTTTACAAATTACAGAAAGATTCTGTAAGTTCTATATTGTCAGTTGCATGTATATTTACCTTTCAAGGTTCTTCAAAAATTAAGACTGAAAGCACCAATTGTAATTGGGGGTGGGGAGAGAGCAGGAATTTTGGAAATACCAAAATTTTCCGTAAGGTCAAATTTATCACATGAAATAGAAAATTTTACAAGTATAAATATCTAAAACCATTTTTATTTTCCTAAATTAATTTTCATGTTTGATCTTTTTTTCAAATGGAAGAAAAGGATAGGATTTTATGACTTATGAAAGCCAATAAATACATAGGTATGTTATACTGGACTTCTCTGAAAGTATGTTAAACAATAATAAAAAAGATTTTAGTGAAAATGTGTCGATTTTTCCTTTAAGGTATTCTACTAATTATTTACTTCAAGGTATTAAAGAGCATATTTTAAAATACACACATTTTACCTGAAAGCTCCGTAAAGTGGTCTGTACCAACAGACAAATGAACAAGGTGTAAAAAGCAAGAACCACAGGATACTCAATCCAAAATCAACCCCTCTTGAAGAATCAACACAAAACCAAGCTGTGCATCCGAAGATATTTAGAAACAGTGTTACGGCGTGGACTGTGGAATCAAAAACAAAATAGAAAGAGCAATGTTTACATTCAATTTATGAATTCAACAAAAATAATAAATGAAAAAATACTTCTAAGAGAAAAATTTATCTCAAGTTTCTACTTAGTTATTTTTCAAAACACTGCTATGTCTTACACATTTGATTTAAAAATAGTATACACAAAAAAGGAAATTCTAATATGTGTACTATTTGGCAAAAATTCTCGCAGCCCTCTCATCCTACTAGGCAATTACATCACTAAACCAGAGAAGCACGAACTTAAGGATCTACATGAAGGAAACACGATGTGTCTCCTGATTCAAGGCCTGGAAGAAAAATAGTGTCTGCTCAGAAAAGAATGAAAATTTAGGAAGAAAATGATCCTATACTCCGAACTGTATTTTTAAAGAATGAGACTATAGGGCAGCACCTGTGGCTCAAAGGAGTAGGGTGCCAGCCCCATATGCCGGAGGTGGTGGGTTCAAACCCAGCCCTGGCCAAAAAGTGCAAAAAAAAAGAATGAGGCTATAGACTAAAAAGCGTAATAAAAATACTAATACAGTAGCAATTTCTAGTGACTATACAGTCACTCTATAAGGATTATGAAGTCATCTTTATAGAGTTGTCCATTATCCTAAAAATAAACACTATGCTTTAATCAAAGATTAAACTTATTAAACCTTCACCCCACTTCCCCATATTACATAATACACATTAGCTGCTCTGACAACCCATTCCTTCAGTTAATATAAATAGATCCTGGCAAATTCCTCATAAGTTTTTTTCCCTGATAGACCAAAAACAATCTGTGTAACATCTATGATCTTAAAGAACCACATTGGCCCCTCGTTACAATAACTAAGAGTTTTTTAAAAAATGTATTCACAGGTTGCATTTATCATAGGAATTCTTATATAAACCAGAAGAATGCTCAATGTAAATTATGAATATAATAAAACTATACCAATAAACTACTTCAGTTGAAATTAATGCGAAAACCTATTGAATCTAAGTAATAAAAACATCTCAATATGCTTTAAAAAAAACTAAATCTCTTTCCAAATCAAAATTAGTAATTAATGAACTAATATGAAAATACATTCTAGGATTCTCCAAATTTGCTCTCATCCAAACACTAGACATAAACAAACTCAGCTAGAGTAAATGAAAGAGTTCCACAGGAAGTGTGAAGACACCTAGGTTAATAATCTAAGACTAAACCGTTTAGTCACTTAACCCCTTCCAGTTCAATATTTCAGCTATGGAAATTCAGGAGCTCTTCCACCTTTAAAATTCCATTCAATTCTATCACAAAAAAGAGACTCTCACTCATTACTCTATTCTCATTTGGGATTTTAACTCTCATGAAAGAAAGATGGCTAGTACTAATAAATTTACTTAAAACTCTGCCTCAAAAAAGGGGAGGTAAGTAAGAGCTTAAAAGCAGAATTCAAATGAAAAAGAAAATTACTACTTTGTACCCAGCTGTCTAAAAAAGGTTTTAAATGTTGAGAACATTCTAATTTAAATTTCAATGTTCAGATAAATAACTTTTAAAGGTTTAACTCCTAAACCACTTAAAGAAAGACAACATATATGTCTTAAAGTTCGCAAAATTTTCCAAGTATAGATAAAAATAGCAATTTAATTTTTTACCATACAATTTTTTTCTGAATGTTTCACAGGAACAAGCAACCATTACCAATGAACCATTTACTTGTACCCCAAAGATGACTGAAGTGTCCAGGGTTAATTACTGAACAATCTGTCCAATTATTCAGAGTTCTAAAGACATACAGAAAGGCAGAGTTGTGTGAAATGTATGACAATGTTGCTAATTGTAATACAATTTTAGTGAGAGATCAATCTATGTTGGTGGACCCCAAAAGTAGGTAGAATACTAAAAAAATCTCTTGATTTTTGGTTATTTGATATGCAAAATGAACTTTCCTTCATATAAAATTTCAATTTGCTTTATTAAGCACTCAAATCTGTTAATAGACCTAAATTTGCAACCATCACTAAAATAAGTCTTGATAAATTCTGAATTACAATATAGACGCCTAAAATAAATGACATACTATCTTCTCCACTAAATGGTTCATGTAGTTGACTTATTTTTCTTCTTTCCTGTTTCTTAGAGTAGGACACCAGCCCCATATGCCGGAGGTGGCGAGTTCAAACCCAGCTCCAGCCAAAAACCGCAAAAAAAAAAAAAAAAAAAAAGAAAGAAAATAAAATTAAGACTAAACACAAAGAGGTTGTGATTCACTTCCAAGTGCTTCAGTTCATTTATAGACTATATTATTTGCTTCAGTTAAGATACTTTTGAAAGGCTTGGCACCTGTAGCTCAGCGGCTAGAGTGCCAGCCACATACACCAGAGATGGTGGGTTCGAATCCAGCTCAGGCCTGCCGAAGAACAATGACAACTACAACAAAAAACTAGCCAGGTGTTGTGGCAGGCGCCCGTACTCCCAGCTACTTGGGAGGCTGGGGCAAGAGAATCACTTAAGCCCAAGAGTTTGAGGGTAATGTGAGCTATGGTGCCATGGCACTCTACCAAGGGCAACAAAATGAGACTGTCTCAAAAAAAAAAACTTTGAAAGTATATCTTTGGCTCAGCACCCATAACTCAAGTGGCTAAGGCACCAGCCACATACAACAGAGCTCACGGGTTCAAATCCAGCCCAGGCCTGCCAAACAACAATGACAACTACAACCAAAAAATAGCTGAGTGTTGTGGCAGGCACCTATATCCCAGCTACTTGGGAGACTGACGTAAGAGAATTGCTTAAGCCTAGGAGTTGGAGGTTGCTGTGAGCTTACTCTACCCAGGGGAACAACTTGAAAAGAAAGTATATCTTCATCACATTCAGTTTAAAATGCAAATTACTTCTTCATTTCAGTACTTTGTAGGTGTTATAACATGGAAATCTAAGCCTTGACCTCTACAGTTGAACTTATCCAACTCCAACCTTACTTGTATAATTTTGGACAAGTTATTCAAATTCTCTGAGCTTTAGTTTTCCTGTCTACAAAACAAAGTACCTGCTTATAACATAAGAGTGCTACAAAACATGGCTCGGCGCCTGTGGCTCAACGGGCTAAGGCGCCAGCCACGTACACCTGAGCTGGCGGGTTCGAATCCAGCCCGGCCCACCAAACGACAACGGCTGCAACCAAAAAATGGCCGGGCGTTGTGGTGGGCGCCTGTAGTCCCAGCTACTTGGGAGGCAGAGGCAGGAGACTCGCTTGAGCCCAGGAATTGAAGGTTGCTATGAGCTGTGATGCCACGGCACTCTATCCAGGGTGACAGCTTGAGGTTCTGTCTCAAAAAAAAAAAAAAAAAAAAAAAGAGTGCTACAAAACAAAGTACCTGCTTATAACATAACTTCTTCATAGAGTGCTTAGGGTTTAATAAGGCAATGTATGCAAAGTGATTAGCACTGTGCCTGGCACAAAGTAAATCCTCAAAATGTTAACTCTCATTATAAAGTATGAGTCAATCCCAAATTCGACAATAAAATAATACTTCATGAAAATAATTTATTAAAATATCCTATATTATTTAAAATGTAGGTACATTACTGAGCTGGTAGTAGCTGTTACTTCATTCCAGGTAATGCTTCTTCAAAAACTGGAATTTTGAGTCCCCTTTGAATATAGTTAACAAAATTGCTAACTGAATAAAGCTGGGGAAAACTATAGTCAATCATATTATTCGAGAAATTCAGAAAGTGATTATTTCCAGACAAAACCGACCTATTTCTTTCTTTCTTTTTTTTTGAGATAGAGGCTCACACTGTTGCCTTTGGTAGAGTGCTGCGGAGTCACAGCTCACAGAAACTTCAAACTCTTAAGCTTAAGCGATTCTCTTGCCTCAGCCTCCCAGTAGCTGGGACTACAGGCACCAGTCACAACGCCTAGCCCATTTTTTGTTGTAGCTGTCATTGTTGTTCAGCTGGCCCAGGCTGGGTTCAAACCTGCCAGCCTTAGTATGTATGGCCGGCACCGTAACCTCTGTGCTATGGGTGCTGAGCCAAAACAGACCTATTTTCAAAAACTCAGCCTTGGTAAAGTAGTCAATAACTACTTTAGTCAAAATTAATCATCTTCTCCTTTCAATTTCTATTTACTAAATTCCTTTTATAATTTTTTTCCAAATGTCATCTCTTCTACCGAAAACAGTATTTTCTCATCAGTCCCAATTACTCCAGAGGCTGAGGTGGAAGGACTGCTTATGGTCAGAGTTCAAGACTAGCCTGAACAAGAGACCTTGTCTCTAACAAAAATAGAAAAATTAGCCAGGCCTGGTGACATATTAACTACAGCTTTAGTTTCTCCGGAGGCTTTGAAAGAAGAATTGTATGAGCCCAGGAGTTAAGAGGTTGCAGTGGGCTATCATGACACTACTGCACTCTAGACTGGGGGACAGACTAAGACCCTGTCTCAAATGAAAAAATAAAAAAATGCACCCTAAATATTAGCCATTATCCCAGATGTCATGCAGGTAAGAAGCTAAGATAGCTACCTCTCCTTCTGACAATGATATCAAACAAGGCTGAGACTACCGTTTGGAAGAAAAATGAAACAGAGAGTAAGTGGGAAGTCTGTGTACATACAAGAGAACTGTTAACAGCTTGACATTTTATTTTAGGATTCCTTGAATTGTAATTATACTCAAAGAAATCTGAGTATCACAACCTAAAATGTTCTAACACTCCATTCAATAAAATATCCTATACTAATTAGGTACTTTCAATAATAAAAGTATTCACAATCACTTAAAATGAAAAGTAAACTGTGCTCTCTGCATAAAAATAGCATGCATAATTTTCTCAAGCAAATCACTCCTAGATAACAAATTTCAAGGAACAAGAACCATTACATGTGACAGAGAAATTGTTCTTTTCTTAAAAGAATGCCATTTCTCAGTTATGTTTTCCTCTTCCAAGGACTTATATTGTCACATATGGTATAATCTGAAGTACCTAAAGATGATATGTTTCACTCTGCAAACTAGAATTATAGAAAATGAAGACCAATTTACTATACTATCCTTAACATAATCAATTCCCCCAAATGGTGAATTTGGACATTAAAATCTAAACTCTAAAGAAATATATAATTTCTTCTATACTCACACATCCACAAGTAGTACATAAGCTTTACTGTCTTTTGGAATTCTACAGGAATGTCTACTGAAAAATCTTGATAGAAACAAGGTCCCACAGGAAAATTTCCAGGAAGAGGTGGCCAATTATTTTTTCTACCTGTAAATTAAAAAAAAAAAAAATTATATTATATTACAACAAATACATTCATTCTGATTTTTGGTTTCATAATAAAGAAAAACCCTATCTATTATTTAAACAGCTAGTATAAAAAAATGTAATACTGTATCTCTATATTCCTAGAACTCTGAAAGCCAAGCTTTATATTTTTAAATTTTTTCTAAGAATATCATTTTAGAAAACATTAGATGGTTAAATAATTTTCCACTTATCATATCCTATCATGTTTAGCAAGAAATAAACATGCACAGAAAAAAAAAAAAAAAACAGAAACAAAAATCCAGAGGAACATAATGCTGTGATTCTGCCCTAAAAACAAATTTAGTTCTAAGTCCCAACAGTCTGCCTATTAAGGAAAAGTCATCTAGTTTTTAAACTTTAATTTCTTCCTCAACATCTTAAATCTTTAAAAATAATTCTGCTATTATTCCTAACCCATGAGGAGAGAGAAAATCAGCTTCTAAATTCTTCAAGTTTTTGCTAACTCCATGAAGAAACACAAGATTAAACCAATACCAAAGAATCAAATTTGGAAATCTCAAAGTCTGGAAAAAATAATACCCAAAAGACATATGTGAGAAAACCATAAAACTAAGAAAACATAAAACAGTCATGAGAAATTATGAACCTTCCAAAACCTAGAGAAAAATAAATTCAATCTGTGAGGGAAGAAAATTTGCCTAAATAAAGAAATTAGATTGAAAATAAGACCTGGGAAATAACAGGCAAAATTAAACATAAAACAGTAAGTCAGACTATAAACAGCACCCGAGTATTAGATGTTATAACCCACAACTTTTTTTTTTTTTGAGACAGAGTTTCATTTTGTCACCCTCCATAGAGTGCCATGGGGTCACAGCTCACAGCAACCTCAAACTCTTGGGCTCAAGTGATCCTCTTGCCTCAGTCTCCAAAGTAGCTGGAACTACAGCCGCCTGCCACATGCCTGGTTATTTTTAGAGATGGGGTTTCAGTCTTGCTCGGACTGATCTCAAACCTATGAGCTCAGGCAACCACCTGCCTCAGCCTCCCAGAGTATTAGGACTACAGGCGTGAGCCACCACAGTCGGCCTATAACCCACAACTTTTGATCATTTTTACATGCTTTTATAGGCCAGAAGAATTTTCAAAGTGGGAAAAGCATGACTTATTTCATATGCTCCCCAATGTGCCTCCTGTTATATTTCACACTGTTCAAATTCCATATAGTTCAAATGTTTCTTGCACCAGTCTCATAATACCTGACAAGCAGTGGAGAACAGTAGAGAACAGAGGCTGTGGAACCAGAACTGCCTGCCACTTATTGGCTAGGTGGCATTCAGCAACTTGATCTCTCCGACCCTTAGTGTCTAAATCTGTAAAACGAGAACAACTCTACCACCCTTCACAAGATTGTAATCAGGATCAAGTAGGAGTTAAAAGGTGTAAAGTACTAAGATGTCCTGACATACTGCAAATCTATCAGTTTACCACTCTTCATCACTACCTTTACTAAAACATCTCTCACAGTACACAGAAACAATTTTGTATTAGTCAGTGCTAAAGAAATAGGACCAATTTTGTTTACAGCTATTTCAAAAACAATAATCCCAAGTAAACCTTTAGTTTCTCCTTGTATTGATGCTGCAAGCAAGAATATGACCCAGGATAAACATATTCTCATGAGGCCTTAGACTTACACTGAGGTCTTATCCTTCTTAGATAAGAAAGGAATAGTTCTATATTACTGTTGTTCTAGCTTTGCCTTCCACCCTTATCCCAGACACCCTAACCAATGCCTTATCTAGCTCTTAACCATCTTTTACCCAGAGACTGCTAGTATTCTCCAAGAGACTCACTTCAAGTGATCTTTGGAAGTCACAGCCTGAAAAGATTTTATAACTACAATTCAGCACATATTTCTTTGGCATCATATAAACACCTTAGGCTTCCAAATGTTACTACAAACATATTATTCTAACATGGTCTGAAAATATGATAAACTTGGATAGATAAGGGTAGATGAAAGAAACTGGTCAGAATAAATCAGATGAGTCAAACGTAGGGCACACTCAAATGTACTCACCAAGATTCAATAGAACCAATGAGGACCCAAGAGCAGAACCAAAGGTGCCTGGCCTTAGAATAAGACTAAATGATCACATTCATTTTCTGCATGATGATGTTAACACTTTTCAAATCTTTCAAAAGATTATGCACATCAGCCAAGATCAGAGAGCTACATAGTATCAAATACACAATCTGCTGTGTCTGATCTCTTTGTAGAGCAAGAAAACAGGGCAGGCTTTTATCCACAAACCAAACAACTATGAAGCTAGTACAGATATAATTTAGGGTGTTTAGAAGTTATTTTTATCTTAAATTCCTTTGAATAATACCATGTTGACTGAGGTTTTGCATTTCTCGTTCTCGACGATCTAATTCTGCAGCTTTTCTTTCTAGTTCTTCCTGGCGCTTAAGAAGTTCAGCTTGGGCCAAGGCATGTTCCTAAACAAAAAACAGCAACACATGAATATTCTGTCAGAAGTATAAAAATATTCTAACATTTATATATAAGTATAAAATAATTTAACATTTATATGCTATCTCCTACTTCTCTACGATGGTAGAATCCTAATTCCAACTGTACTTCCAAAATATAGAGATTCACTGGAGATCACAATTTCATAAAACTTTATGAGGATATTTAGCCCATTTTAGTATTTTTGGTTATTAAAACCCTTAATAGAAATGTTGGACCCATAAGGATAGACAAAACCCCTCAGTACAGTGGTTCTCAACCTTCCTAATGCCTTGAGCCTTTAATACAGTTCCTATGGATCGTGACCCACAGGTTGAGAACTGCTGCCTTAGTAAGAACAGTCAGAGTTCTAAGGTAATCTAGAAAATGAAATTCAGGTGACCTCTGTGCCTAAATGAGTAAAGAAAAGGGGTAGTGAGAACAGCTGAGGAAAACAGACAGAAAAAAGGGAAATGAATTGGCCCTTATGAGTTGGGCTAAATGAGGTTATAAGGTTATAAGGTTTCCCATGTAAAATATCTTAAATGTTATACAAAAAAGGGATGAAAAAAAGAATATGACTAAGAAATTCTGCTTTTTTACTCCATTTGCCCTTATACACCACCAGACATCTTATTCATCTTTTTTCTCAGATTTTGCCAATCTTCCACCTCCTAACACTGTCACTGCTTAGCCAATGTAACTCTTCCAATAATACATATTATTCTATCAATGTTACTATAATGGTATCTTGCATTTGAAAATGAGACCAAAGGCTGGGTGCCAGTGGCTCACACCTATAATCCTAGCACAGTGGAAGGCCAAGGCAGGATCACTTGAATTCAGGAGTTTGAGACCAGCCTAACCAAGAGTGAGACCCTGTTTCTACTAAAAAATCAGCCAAGAGTTGTAGCAGGCACCCATATTCCCAGCTACTTGAGAGGGTGAGGCAGGAGGATCATTTGAACCCACGAGTTTGGGGTTGCTATGAGCTGGGATGATGCCACAGCACTCTAGCCTGGGAAACAGAGTGAGACTCTGCCTCAAAACGGGGAAGGGGGGGAGGAATAAAGAAGATTTTGCTCTGAAAGCAAATGTTACTGATATTGGAATTTCCAACATGAATTTACATAGCCAACAAGAACTAACCTTTGCAATCTGTGTATAAGCTGGATGTTCCTCTGTTGGTTTCATTATTGCTGGTTGTGTATTGGGTACATTAGGCATCTTCACACTGCCGGGTGGAGGCTAGGGAAATTAAGAGAAAGACAAATCACATGACATAAGAAACACCTTCAAGTTCTTTCAAAAGGTATATAATACTAATAAAATGCAAAATCCCAAGGTCTGCACCTCTTCATCCCTGCCCTCTCACTTGACCAAGTGTATGGCAAACAGTGG
The DNA here is from genome assembly GCA_963573935.1 of Arctocebus calabarensis. Taxonomy (NCBI): domain Eukaryota; kingdom Metazoa; phylum Chordata; class Mammalia; order Primates; family Lorisidae; genus Arctocebus; species Arctocebus calabarensis. Next base: position 237 of record CAUYON010200830.1, on the reverse strand, counting down.
CTCAAGTTCTCCAACTCCATTTTCTCAAACTAGTCACTTCTCAACTCTACAACCTGGCTGCTACTTTTATAACCGCATCAGACCAATCTGGCTCAATTTTTTTTTTTTTTTTTTTGTAGAGACAGAGTCTCACTTTATCGCCCTGGGTAGAGTGCCGTGGCGTCACACTGCTCATAGCAACCTCCAGCTCTTGGGCTTAAGCGATTCTCTTGCCTCAGCCTCCCTAGTAGCTGGGAC
>CAUYON010200829.1:0-20254 GCA_963573935.1 Arctocebus calabarensis | reverse complement strand
AAAAAAAATGGAGACTTTACAGCCTTTGTATTAACCTGGATGGAAGTGGAACACATTATTCTTAGTAAAGCATCTCAAGAATGGAGAAGCATGAATCCCATGTACTCAAGTTTGATATGAGGACAAGTAATGACAATTATTGACACGGTGGGGGTGAAGGAAGGGGAGAGCAGAGAGAGAAAGAATGAGGGAGGGGTGGGGAAAGGAAGAGCAGAGAGAGGGAAGGAGTGAGGGGTGTGGGGTCTTGGGGTCTTGGTGTGTGCCACACCTTTTGGGGGCAAAACAGGATTGTAAGAGGGACTTTTCCCAACAAATGCAACTAGTGTAACATGGTTTCTTGTACCCTCAATGAATCCCCAACAATAAAAAAAAAAGAATGAATGCTTTCTGTAGACAAATCCTCTCCCTGAGAACAACTATTAAAATGAATAAGAGACAAAAATAAAAAACCCTGTCTTTAAAGTTATTGATGAATAATTCAAGCTGCTAAGACATAAAATAAGACCCTAGGAAGAAGGAAAGCAACAAGATTTTCGTTGTTGTTGTTGCTGCTTTTGGTTTGTTTGTGGTTCATTTTGCTATGCATTTTATTTTTTGTTTTATTACCTTTGGGGGTATGTACCAATTCATGTCATGGGCATAGAATAAAGACAAAAATCAGTTCCCCAAACCTTGTAGCCATTTCTCTGGGTAACAAAGTTAAAAAAAAAAAAAAAGTACAGGAGTACAGTTGTGACCAGAACTGGAGGGGCCACATAACAACCTTAGAGAAGGGAACCCAAAGTGTGCACCATTTTCTCTTAAAATTCAATCTGGGCTCACTAGAAAGCTCAGGCCATTGTAAATGTCCTAGGCTTTTAGTTGAGTTTGCCTCCAAAGAGTTCTGCCCTATGAGTCAGGACAAATGGATAATATGTGAGCCTTCACAAAACCCAAATCCTGTCAACTGCTGCTTGGTTTAAGGGAGTCCATATTCTATCTGTCTGCCAGAAAAATATTAAATCCACTCTGGAGTAAGATAACATCTTCTAGAGCCTCATACTATTTTGCGTGGATATTTTGCATTCAAATTCATAGGCATGCCAGGAAACTAGACCAAATTACCAGGAGGCAAGGGAAAAATATACAAAGTAGAAACAGACCCTTGGTGATTACGCTATCACAGTTATCAGATATGGATTTTTAAATATCTACAATTTTTGTGTTCAAGAAAAGGGTAATTAGTTCCTGTGAACTAAAATACATGGAATAGAATCAAATAGAAATTGTAGAACCAAAAATAATGCAATATTAAAATGAAGGATTCAATAGATGAGTGAAATGGCAGATTAAACAAACCAGAAGAATGATTAAGATGCTAGAAGGTCATCAGTAGAAAATAATCTGGATTGAGGGACGCACACACATGTGCATGCTTGCAAAGGAGTGAAAATAAAAGAATAAGAAGACTCAAGTGTAATATAGTGAAAATGTTCAAAATTTGGAATTGGTATCTGAGAAGTGAAGAGAGAATTAAGGAAAAGAAATAAGTGAAGAAAAACTGAACAAAGATTATTTACATTTTGTGAAAAATATAAAGCCACAGATTCAAGACTCTCTACACTCAAACAGTATAATTATCAAGAAAAACTCCTACATACCTCTTAATAACATTTACTAAATTCAAAAGACAAAGTGAAAATCTTAAAAAGCAGACTGATAACAAGGGCACATGACCTTCTAAAAACAGCAATAAGACTAATCCCTGAATTTTTAATAGAAACAGCAGAAGCCACCAGACAAAAGATTGACGTGTCTCTAGGGTAGGAAGAAAATAAAGATTTTTTGACCAATAAAAACTGGAAGAATTCATTGCAGCTGAACTCTACCAAAAAAAATACTAAAGGGGGTTTATCAAGAGGCAGAGAAATAATCCCAGGTAACAAGCTAATGTAGGATGGAATAGATAGCACCAAAACAGGAAGAATGAGGGGAAATTAAATAAATATATTTTTAATAATAACAATTTAAATAATAATGATATCTTGGGAGGACTTAAATGTAGAATTGAAACACTACAATAATAATACAAAAGGTGAGAAAGGATCAAAATGTTGGGAAATCCTTGCATTATGTGGAGAGTGATAACGGTACTGATTTAAGAGAAATTTTATTAAATCAATAACACATCTAGCCACTTCCAACCACTAAGAGAAGAATAAAAGAATATATAACTAACAAGCAAATAGAAAGAGAAACTGGAATTTTTCAAATACTTGATCCAATAGATAGCGAGGATTAAAAAAAAGAACAAGTATAAAATAGGACAAATAGTGATCAATTTACTAGTAGTAAAACAGCACACTTAAATCCAAATATGTGTAGTAATTTTAGATGTAGACAGACTAAATCATCCAAGTAAAAGAATTACAATGTGTATATGTAAACACATACATGTGTGTGCATGTGTGTGTATATGTATACACCTATGTGCATGGACTTACTGTGGAATCTCTGTAAGTTGACCACCCAATGAACTGCAACAAACTAATCAGCATACAGAGTTGGACAACACAAGGAACTAGGCCACCTATACTGATAAGTGCATGTGGTGCCTGTCTGATCAGTGAAAATTAGATCAATATAAGGAGGTGGTCAATGTAGGGAGGTGGTCAACTATGGAGGTTCTGCTGTGCGTATATATATACATAGACATATGTATTTAACACAAGAATAAACTTTAAATATAAGAACATAGAAATGTTAGGGAAGACATAAACCATGTCAATTCCAATCAAGGGAAGCTGACATTAACTAACACGAGACAATACAAAATTTAAGGCAAGAAATGTTATTAGCAATACAGAAGACATCTATTATCATAAAATTTTCAAATCCATAAGAAGATATAGATATAAATTTGTCTGCACCTTTTAACATAGCCGTATTACACATTTATGAAATAGAGGAACTGCTCCCATATGTAACAACATGAAGGAATCTCATAGACATAATGTTGACCAAAGAAGTCAGGACAGGAAAGAGCATACATGGCATGATTTCATATAGATGAAGTTCAGAAAGAGACAAAAATCTTTATGGTGAGGCAAGTGTGATGGTGAATTTCTGGGCTGGTCCACGGGGTCATGGTTGAGATGGGGCTTCAGGGAGGCTTCTGAGTTCTGGTAATGTTTCATATCTTCATCAAGGAGGTATATGTGTGAAGTCATATAACTTTTAAAATAGTCACTTTTTAAATATTAGTAGAGATATGCACTTGAAGCTTCTGTACTGGGTATATATTATATTTCCTCTTTTAAAGTTTAAAAAGAAAAAGAAAGGGATAAAAAGTCCCCAAGAAATCCTAATGGGTTCCAGAAATAATTGGGTTGAGACCCACAGGCTCTGTGATACTTGGCAGTGTGCTGGCTCCAACCAACCACTGGGTATGGGGCTCTGCCTCTCACTCAGCCAGACTAGCTGCAGCCTTGGCCATCCAGGGTGTTTTGGACACTCTGAATACCACTAGTTATAGTAACATTGATGGAGACCCCTCACCTAAACATAGGTCTGGAATTCCACTGCCTCTCAGACCCATGAAGCTTTATAGCCTCTTCTCCACCCATAAATTTCTCCCTTTAGAAAATATTATATCAAATATACCCTATTACATTGGTTTGCCTTAAATAAGCCTTAGCTATTTTCTTACTCAAAAGGAATAGTACTAGAGCTCTAGGATCTTTATGTACTAAACTCCACTAATTTAGTACATAAAGATCTAGCCCACAGATTTGCATCTAAAAACATCACTTTCTTCTCTCCTATCCACTTGGATTCCTAATCAAAGGCCCCCTTTCCAGTCACTTGGGGGATAGGCAGACACAATTTTTACCACAAGAATCTTAAGAATGGAAAAAAATACCCAATGTACTCAAGACTGTTATGAAATTAACATATAACCACCCACACTTTTGTACGAAAGTTGAAACACAATTATAGCCCAGAAAGAAGGAGAGAAGAGGGTGAGGGAAGGGAGAGGGGAGATGGGTGGAGGGAAGGTAACCGGAGGGACCTCACCTACTGTGTATATTGCAAGTGTACGTGGCAAATATTTTAACAGTAGAGTATAAATGTCAAGCACAACAAATGAATGAGTGAGGTGAATGATACATCGACCAATTTGATGTGAACATTCTAGATTATGTATAGGATCAGTACATTATACCCCATAAATGCAGTAATGGACACAGTTATTATCTAATAAACAAATTCAAAGACAAAAATAAAAATCTCTATTTATGAGCATAGCTACTACCAGATTCACCTGGGAGCAAAGGATGTGGGTGATTATACATAGAAATTTAGGAAAATGCCTCCTCAAGAACAGTTTAATAGCCCAAGTACTCATTTGCAAATGTGGCAAGCATTGCAAACCAAAAATGCCTTGGACTGGTGTAGTGACTGAACAGATCTGGCTGGTCTTCACAGATGTGTTTTCTCTTTCTATTGTAAGTGAAGGTTTCCTGCAGGGCTGGCAGAGTTTCTTACAGTGAGCTGCTTAACACACCTACCGATGCATATGTTTGCTGAAGGTGCCACTGGGCTTTCTATGCCTGTGCCTGAGGACAGGGAAGCCTCCCGGAGAAAAATGTGCTTTTGTGTTTCTGCTCAGGTTTATTTATTTATTGATAAATTACACTGTGTTTGGGGACATCAAAATGGTGCATGTACAATAAAAGGAAAACAGAGTGGAAGAACACAATATGAGAAGCAGCTGGAACAACTTAAGATAAAGGGGGAAATAGGACAAAGTTTTAAAAGAATTAATTTCCTCTTCGTCGTCTAAACAAATGAAAATGTATCTTCTAGAATCCACTGGGACAGATGAATTTTGATAACGCTCATGTTCAAAGCAGTTTGCCATGATGGAAAGGCATCTAGGCTCTCCCACTAAGCAGCACTGTGATCACAAGTAAATTATTTTGTTGTTCTGTGCCTCAGCTTCCAAACTTGCAAAAACAGCATAAAAACAACCTACATGGATTGTTTCTATGAGCAAGTGTTCTTAACACCCTAAATATATTCCCTCATTTCATTATCACAATGAAGCACGTGATATTATTACTCTGTCTATAGACAAGGAAACTGAGGCACAGAAGGGCTTCATGCCCAGGGCCACATAGCTAGTAAGTGGCAGAAAGGGGATCAAATCTCGGCCGTCTGGCCCAGTGTTCGTGCTCTCACAAGCATTGATCTTTTCTCTCTCTTCCAGGTTTCAACACATTACATAAAGCCCTTCTCTGAGACCCTAGTTGCCACCAGGATAAAGACCAAAGTCCATAAAATGACATATATGGCCTTTCATAGAGGAGCCTAATCCCAGCTCTGCCATCTTACCTCTCCAGACCCCTGGGAACCCGGCTGTTTGCTCGCTGCCCATGCAGGGATTCTCATCACGCTCTGTGAGCCTAGCTGTGCCCTTTAATGCCTTGGGCTCAATGTCTCTCCCTCTGTCTGCAATGATCCCCTTCCTCCCACTGACCACCACCTTCATTCAGCTTAGCTTGGCCCTTTGCTTTGCTGTGACCCCTCTCCTTCCTCAATACTTTGGCCCATGACTCCCTACCACCCTTTCTGATCTGCTTTAGGGACTCCAAAACTCTCTTCTAGTCCCTGGAAAACTTCCTCTCAAGGAGTTTCCTTGACTCCCCTGGGCAGAAGTAGGTTGCCATACAACTCAACACGTAGCTCTGCTGTAGGTTTTGTAACTCAGCATTACATAACTTAATGTCAGAATCTGTCTGTCCCACTAGGCCAGGGATCAGAGATATTGGGTATCTTCCCTACCAATCTAAGGAATTAGTGGTACTAACAGAGCACTGTGTGGGGAAAGATTCCCAGGCCATATTTGAGCTCAACGGGGAAATGTTAAGTGCAGATTTCATAAGGCAAAGGACTCGGACTCTTTCTCTGCACTATCTCCAGTTCCTGCCTCAGTCTTAGCACACAGCAGGCACTCAGTTAACACTAGTGTGAATGAATGACAAATTAATAATGTCTGTGGGGCAAAAGAGGGGACGCTCTTGCCAGATAGTCTAATTCCCATTAGTAGCCTCTGAAATTTTCAAGGGTGAGGACCACATCCTGTTTATCTGGAGCACTGAGCAGAATACGACTGTGGTGTAACACGTGGTTGAGAAAGGTGCCTTAAAGTTTGAAGAGCCTATGCTGATACGAGGTGTGGAATAACAGCCATGGGACTCCTTCCTCTGCCCCGTAATGAGCCAAAAGGAGCGCTGGAGAAGGTGATGTTTTCTGTGGCTGGAGCTGTTTGGCTTTCTTGCCACTGCACGGTGAAATAACATCACACCCCCTAGGTTTAGAGTGAAGAGGAACCGCAGCTGAAGATGGAACTGGGAGGCTGACAGCACACTTTGCCTTTTTTGTTTTCTCCTCCATTTCTAAGGAATATATTCATGCCTCTCACTTGCTGACTATTGCATCTCCTCTCCTGGCTCTGGCTCTGGCTCTGTGTTAGTCAGCCTGGGCTTGATAGGGTCCAGGGGTATCCCAGAAAAAAGTAAAGCTCTCTAAGCCCCTCTCTGGGTCTTTGGGACTTGAGGAGTTTTTATGTATTTAATTGTGTTTTGAAACCTCTTCCATACAGTAAGGGGAAGGAGTTTATTCCAAAAAGGGAAAAGTAGTCAAAAATATGTCTATCTTTTATAAAAAAAAAAAAAAAAAAAAATCCAAACCCAAGTGGGAGGTTCCCCTCAAGATGTCAACCTTACATGCTCATGTCTCATGGGTAAGGATATAATGGTCTGGTTTGGGGGGATTTTTTTTTTATTGATTTGTTTGTTTTTGAGAAAGAGTCTTGCTCTATCACCCAGACTGGATATTGTAGCATAATCACAGCTCAGTACAACTCTCAGGCTCAAGTGATCCTCCTGCCTCAGCTTCCCAAGTAGCTAGGACTACAGGCGTGCACCACCATGCCTGGCTAATATTTTTTGTTGTTGTTAAAGATGGGTCTCCCTTTGTTGCCCAGGATGGTCTCAAACTCGTGGCCTCAAGTTACCCTCCTGCCTCACCCTCCCAAAGTACTGGAATTATAGGCATGAGCCATCACATCCAGTCAGGATATACTGTTTATCCACCAGCTGACATTGGATCCTACTCTTTGGAAGGCACCAGAAAATCTCAATGGAAAAGGCAAGAGACTAAGAGGGAGAGATATAAAGGGATTCTGACTAATGAAACAACCTCTGAGCAATTCTGCGGGGCCAAGTGCATGTACATTGCTGTCTCCAAGTTGTGCTGGGGACATAACCAGTGGAATGAACCAGCATGCAAGCTTGAAACATGCTCTATTTTTAGTTGCTCCAAAAAGGTCTTCTGAGAAGTTGTGAACAATCAAGTTTCACTTTTCTCAAGGAAAAAAAGTGGAGTGTGACATCTTTTTTGTTTTACTTGGCCTGAATTGGAATGTATTAACCTAAAAATAATTTGCAACATTCTTTGAGGTGTTCTGGAAATGTTCGAAGTGTCATGATATCAAAGGAAGCTTAGGGAGGGCAAGTGTTCCTCTTTTCTGGTCACATTCTGGGACTTACAAAGAGCTCTGTATGGAATCCAGAGCAAAGATTGCCTAATGGAACTTTCTGTAAGAAAGAAAGAGTTCTGTATTTGCACAACCCAATACAGTAGCCACTGGCTGTGTGTGGCTACTGAGCACCTGAAACGTAGCTGGTATGACCTTACGTTACTCTTCTCTTCAGAATGCGTTTTATCAGCCAGCCAGGCCACATTTCTCTTTTCCCGTTAACAAACATGCACATTTATCTGCAACTACCTCTAGCTCCCTGTTCAAGGCCAAGTGCCTGAGATGCTTGCCTCACCCTCCCCAGCTACCTTCATTCAGCTTGGCTTGGCCCCTTGCTTTGCTGTGACCCCTCTCCTTCCTCCATGCTCTGGCCCATGACTCTGTACCTTCCCTCTCTGGGGTTCTAGAAAGTATCCCTGGAAATAATTTCACCCATGTTTCCAATTTACCAGCGATACTGAGACACAGAGAGGAATTGACCTGTGTTAACCCTCATAGGGAGTTACCAGCAAACTTTCTATTTTTTTTCCAGATTAATATAAGGATATACACAATTAGATTACATTGTTTGTGTTTGTTAGGAAAAGTCGAGGTGCATTTGAGTCCTTCCCCCAAGAGATGCACCATATACCCCTAATTGTATCCATTAGATGGGGACTTACTGAGCTCCTTTCCTCCCCACTCCCTTCTTAAGTTTACTTGTGTTTTCCTCTCATGTGGGCCTGTAATTTTTCTTCTGCTAGTTTCAAATTAGCATTTAGTACATGGGATTCTTCTTTTTCCATTCTTGTGATAACCTTCTAGAGAGTTAGCTGTCCCTGTTGAAATCCCACCCCTATACTCAAAGTTCATCTCTATGGCCCCCTTCCCTGCAAGGCCATCTCTTTGTATCCATTGATCCTCATTGATAACCCCTTCTGTAAGCTCCTTTATCACACTACCAATGCCATCCATGTTGGCATAAATTTAAGCATTGTTACATTGCTCTTTTCTTAACTAGAAAGTAGATGTCCAAAGAATAGAAACCATCCCATTATCTGTCTCCCCACCCAGTGTCATGTACCTGAGCATTCTATCAAGAACACTATCAAAAGGCTCGGTGCCCATACCTCAGTGGTTAAGGCTCCAGCAGGGTTGGCTGGCAGGTTTGAACCTTCCTAGGCCTACTAACCAACAATGACAACTACAACAAAAGAATAGCTGAGCATTGTGGCAAGTGCCTATAGTCCCAGCTACTTGGGAGACTGAGGCAAGAGAATAGCCTAAGCCCGAGAGCTGGAGGTTGCTGTGAGCTGTGATGCCACAGCACTCTAATGAGGGCAACAAAGTGGGACTCTGTCTCAAAAAAAAAAAAAAAAAAAAAAAGAATACTGTCAAAAGAATGATAGATCTTGTCCTGACTCCTAAAAGAATATCATTACCCTAAAGGCAAAAATAATCACTCCAATTCTCTTCCTCTACTATAAACTATAGGACCAAAATATTTGCTTAAATTTTCTTTGTGTTTAAATGATGGTTTTGATAGGCCATCTTCAAGCATGGATTTAAAAATTAATATCATTTGGTCACGTTTTCTGCATGTGAGTTGGTCAGTTCAATTCAGCAAGCATTTATTACATTTGAAGACCTTATACTGTTGCTCAAAGGGAATCACTGTCACACATGAAGGAGGTTGAGATTAATATGATAGAGTTAATTTCATGCAAGTACTTATTGAATGCCCACTATGAGCCAAAAAAAAAGAAATGTGTAAGCTCAGTGCTATTCAAGGTCAGAGGCAAGAAAAGTTTCTAAGGATCATTTTATCAATATGATAAGAATTAAAATAGGTTTAATATGATGATAAAAATTACCAAGTTTGATAGGGGAAAGAGGAACTGCCATGTTAGGGGATATCTAGGCAATAATGTTGACATAGAAATACACTGGGTATGCAAAGTTGGGGTTACTTAGAAGAGCTGGAAATTTCATTATTCTGAAGTTAGAGATAACCAGTCCTGACCAGGGGGGTGAGACCAGACTGGACTAGCCAGCTAGGCAACAGGAAACACATTGAATTTATGAACAGCAGAGGGATGCATGGTGGTGTGGTGACATACAGGAGGGAGAGAAGAAACACACTGGTCTGTAAGTGGATTGATGTGTCACTTATGGAGAGGCAGTGGGGGTCAAGAACAAGAGATTAGTCCATTTTAAGAATGATTGCCAGAATAATTTAAGTACATTATGTTTTATGGGTAGGAAGAGTTTTAAAAGAGGAGTGAAAAATATTTCCAAATATGGAGGTTAATAAAATCTAAAGATATTCCACTGACCAGAATTAAGAAAGGAAGTGAGGAACTAATATGTTATAAATAGGACATATTAAGTATGAAAGAATAATGGACTTTTGGATAGAAACGTCAAATGAATTTGAAAATAGGAAACTGGAACTAGAATTAGGGATCAGGGAGACGACAGTGGACTTCATATAAAAAGAGACTACATCTATCTCCTCCCAAGTTCATGTTCATCCTTCCTTACCAGGTTATGTGATAAAGAAGCTCAGGACAGATCCAGTGCTAGAACATGGTTTTACTGAGGCCATTATACCCAGGGGTCTCCGAGTTACCTTGCCCAAGGCTTCACAGATAGATCAAGGTCAGACTATTAGTTAGTTCCTCTATGAATTGCCCATGAACAAGCAGTCTCAGTTTTAGCTGAGAACTAGACCCGAGAAAAGAGTAAGATGTTTGTCTTATATACACACAAAAGGAAAGGCCAAGTTTTGAGAATTGAGAGGGGAGAAGGGGAGAATTTAATTTGTTCTCTCTGAGGCTTTCTCATATGAATTCTAATCAGGTAATCCTTCTTCCCAGTTCTCACATAGATGAGACTGAGTGGATGTAATGGAAAGCACACAGGTTAAAAATAATAACTCATGAAGGGAATTCCAGGGCTCCACACCCCATTCCACTTCCCTACTGCCCACACCCACCACCCTCCTGTCTCCTGGCAGAGTTTTAAGATGACTTGTCACATTCTCCATGGCTGACATTGAGGCCTTCCACCAGAGAAGGGACATTTCCATACCACTGCCTCTAACATCTCCAATATAATTTTGTTCCTCTAAAGTCACAATATGTGCCTCTGATGGTTTCCATATTAGAGCCATTCCAGTTCTTTTCTGGTCTGTGAATTACTTCCAGGCAGACTATTTGGATAACAATGTGAGCTGAATTTGTAGGAAACCCTGACCATGGCTACTGCCTTCCTGGTGGCACTTGCAACAACTTGTTATTGGGTCTTCTTGTCATTTTTGTCCACATTGTTCTAGTTGAGATGGAAGAAGGCCCTGCCAGCTTCTACTGTTGCAACTTGTTATAGATCTCCAAGTGTGAGCCGTGCTCCCTTACTCAGCTCATCTCTGCAGTACAGTGTGGGTTACCTCTTTAACTTCTTACAAGGAACCTGGTACCAAATCTTATGTGAATGAAAGAAAAATCTGTGTTATACTCAACATCTTTTCTCTGGTGCCATTGTCCCTAGACAGAGCTCTAGCACTTGGAGACTTAGGGCAATTTCACTGCTTAGCTAAGAGCATCCTTTATAAGAAGTAATTCTCATCTGCCAGACCTATTGTCAGCTTGGATGTACATGGTCATTTTCTCCATCTAAAGACTTATGGACTCCACCTATGGACAGAATTATAGGAGACCCATCTTCACCTGATCTGTCATGCCGGGATTTATGGAGGACACAGCTCACACACATACACAGACACACACTCCAGGGCCTTAACTGCAAAAATAGTAATAAGATTATCAATAATCAGAGAACTCAACTAAAGGCAAATGTTTTCTTTTGGTAACAAGGAACATGTGTTCCAAGAGATATAGCCAGCAATTACATAGGATTATTTGACTAAAGTCAGTTGCCTAATCTTATGTAAAACATATCCTATTTTCTTTGAAATCCATGATATGCAGTGGAAGTTCATTTAGGATAATCAGTTTCAAAATAAAGATTAAATCATAATTCCCTGTCCTAGTTGAGCCCCAAAATTCCTTGGTCAGGACTTTCAATCACTTCCAGTCATTTATAAAAGACTAAACATTACTACTTTGATAACCCCACTGATCATTTCAAGCTGGAGTTTCTGAGGGTGAAAATGATACTGGTTCCAAAATATTATCTGATAGCTCGATGGATCCATTTTTTACTGCCAGTGAAATATTAATAGCTTGGAAGAGAGCAAAGGGAAAACAAATCCAAACTGTATGTTATGAGAATAAGTTGGACCACACCATCTCCCTGAGAGTGTGACTGATTTGGCTGGTAATATATCAGGAAATGCATCAAAATTCAGCAAGGGTGAATTCTGATTTTTTTCCAACACAGTATGAATTGTAAAAGATGGAAAAGCACCTAGACACCAAAAAGTATAAAGCACACATTGTCATTTGATGCCAATTGAAAATAGAAAGTTCTATCCCAAATTGTCCTACCAATTTTTCATACCCCACAGCATGTCTAGGTAGAAACATCTGGTTCATGCTCAGAATTTAAATCAGCAAGATTTTTCAACGTTTATTTTATTGAAAAGGTCACAGCTTTTAATATTGTTCAGAGAACTTGCAGTAGGATAAAAAAGAGAACAGGGGTAGAAAAAGGAATCAAACAGGCAAAAGACCCCAGGTGTACCCAGGAGAGTCCAGGGTGACCCTCGGGACAGGTCCTGGCAGAAGTCACACAACTGTTTGTGGACCAATGGTACGGCACACATTGAATGCAGACCTTCCTGCTGCTGGTGGTGTGAGATGGGGAGGAAAGGACTATATTCATAGCTGCTTTGAATCTGTGACTTTTATGTTCCTGTAAAATCATATTTATGCCTTAAATCTCTGGAAGATTCATTATACACTTCACAAATTTTGCCAGAGAATATATTTGGTTCTGAGCCTGTCACCTTAAACACTGTACTTTCTGACATGCAAGATCCAGTCAAACCCCCATGTGCTTAGGAGTGCACTTGCCATCTGCTACTCTTTTTCTGGCCTGCTCTTCCTTGGCTTCTCCCTACTCCCTGATATAAACCCTTCATGCCAACTATGTCGAAGAGCTTGTTGTTTCTAATCAAGCAATGCTATGTCCCATATGGGAGTGTCCTCGCTTGTTCTCTCTGCCTGCAAATGTCCTCCACCCTACAAATAGGGTTCAGTGTGATATTGAATCCTCCATGATCTGCCAGGTTTTCCCCAATAGGTCTTTTCAAGGTTTCCTTTACACAGGGCAACCAAGTAGAACCATCTTCTCTGGCTAGACCCACCCCAGCTTTGTACATAGGACTAGGCTTACAATGTGATGCTCTCCCTAATCAATTCTTAGACCCCCAACTTGGAGACACTAAAACCAGGCTGAGCTTTGGTGTCTGTGGGGAGTTAATATGCACCTATAGTGTGCAGAGCTGATAGGCTGTATCTCAGATCCCAGAAAAATGAAGCCGTCAAGCACACATCACTCACACAGCATAGCTAGCTTGCAAGGCAGGAGTGGAAGGACAACCCAGGTTTGATCCAGTAAAATGGAAGTCAGAGAAGCTAAATGATCCCACAGGCTAAAAACATGGTCAGACGCAACACCTTGAGAGACACTCTGTAATTATAGGCATAGCTGAGAACTGGTAGCTTCAAGAAACAGAAGATACCCGCCTTCAAATGGCCTGGGTTGAAGAGATGCAAGTCAGGTTGAACATTAAGCAACTGTAATTTTAGTTCAAACTCAGTGACTCAATAAGTACAATGATGATCTTGTATGTTTAGTTGATTCCCTAGACTATGTATTTCCCCATGATTATGATGCCTTTTTTGAAAATTGTCTTATTTGGAATCCTAAAGAAAGGTCCTAATGTGCTAACTCTTTCAAAACAGTGTTTAACATCATATGTTATTGTGACATCAAAACTCCTTATTTTCTTGAATATTAGAAGACATAGTCACCTTTTTTAAATTCTGGACTATAAGTGGAAGTATTTGTGGAGTTAGAAAGGACTCATATTAAAACTTAAAGGCAGTATAAATCCAAAGGAACAAATGAGCATTGAAAAATGTAAGCAAAGTCCTCCAGCTTATGCCATGGAAGCGTTTTCTTTCTGGTGCTATTTAACTTCTCTGAGAAGTTCAATGTGCTTTGTTTTTATATTGTGATGTAACCTTGTCATCATCAAAAGCAATATTTGATATCAGTTCAGCAGTGCTAGAAAAATTCCCAGAGGCAGCTTTGCTGGCCCATCTGTCCCTGAGGAATGGAAGATGGCCACCCATAATGAGGCTCTGCAGAATGGTGAGACTTCTGGTAGGTACAGGAAATATGGTTACACATTAACACTCTTTCTCCCGAGGATTGATATCTTCACTGGGTAGGAGGTGATAACATTCCCCTCAATGTAATCTTGGCATCGCTGTCCTAGTGTTTACCTATACTCATAATTGGACCAGGGTTTGTTTTGAGAATAAAAGATTGGAATAGAATGGAGAATGTTCCAATTCTATTGGTGGTGTCTTATTATCATGCCTCCAGTTATTGGCTTGAAAAGTAGTATCAGAAAACCAAAGATTCCAAGGCCAGCTTGATGATGTGATATGTGAAACAGAATTCAGAAGAGAAATGGGTAAATTCTGTCCACAATCACATTAAATTTAGACTTTACTATAAAACTATTATCTCTCCCCAAACACACATATGTTACATATCTGTGGGAAGACCTAAGTATACTGGAACTGAGAATAAAGGTAGATTAGGGAAACTAACTAGGAATCTGGTGAATACAATCATGAAAACCCAGATCTCATCTGAGAATCTAGAAGGTTCATTCTTCTCAACTTAATTCAAAGAAAACTTAGAAATTTAGATCCCTCATTTTGTTTTCTTTTTTCCCCCATAGGTAATACAATTATGAAGTTCAAATTTTAATGTGTCTAGTAAAGATTTCCTATTACCACAATGTTGTTTGGTTGAGTCTTTCTCTTCACTAAGTGGTTAGACTAACTCTGTATATCTAATGTCATTTTTCTCCCATTAAGAAATATTAAACACACTTCTATACTCTCACAACTATGAACCAAACAGATTATTAGGTGTCCCCCTACCTTGGCCTCTTATGCCATTTGCTTCATTAGCAAATGGTAGGCTGGAGATTTTCAAACTAATACTCTACACAAGGAGCAAGAAACCTAAAGAAGCAAGCAAGAAGAAATCAGTCCAGAAAGTGATGTGGACCTACTTACTGTCATTCCACATTGATCTTTCACTAGCCTCTGACTTGGTAGGCCACAGGTGAAGCTACACTGACCCAGGGTTGGGTGTCTTTACTGAATTTGTTCTTTGACAATAATATGTGGTCAGAATTGGTGTAAACAGTTGTATAACTGATAAATACAATTGTGAGAAGTCAGAAACAGGCCTGTCTTTTGGTCCTGGTTATTTTTAACTTACATCTTGGTGATTGGATCCTACTTTTTAACTGTGACTGAGAATAAGTACGTGTACATAATTTACCATGGTTTATTTACCATGATGGACTGCAAGTAACCCCAACATACAGTTCAGGTTATTATCTGATTATTGTCAAAAAGAATGTCTATGATAATAACCCCAAGCTGAAAACATTAGGTTTGGCCTATGTCCTCCAAGATTTAGTAGATTTATATTCATTTATTTAATGGCAGGTTAAAATTGTTATACCTATTTTTATAAGCATTTACCTTGAAAGGTTTATCAAGAAATAGATGGCTTAACATTAAGCTTTCCATTTTGTGTGCAAACATTTCTGACAGAAGGCCTGATGTTCAACAGATAATTGGTGTTAATAGATGGTTATAGTGATGTTGGCAATGATGACAGTAATTGTGACATCACTGCCCTGTGGATACCTCACATCCACATGTGCTGCTCCCTCCAAAAAGGGAAAAAATTAAAAGGCACGAAGTGAAGTAGCAAAAAATTTATCCTCCCTGAAAATGTTCATTATTAAATGTTTTGTATCACACAGCTTTACCTCAAATTCCACGGCTCCCTAAAAGCAGTTTGGTTGGACATATGTTTAGATGGCTTATAAAGTTACATTTCAAAATCGATCAGACTTGTAGTCAGTGTAGGACAGCAGCTGGATATGTGGCTGCTTAGATGTTTTCTAGAGAGATCTAATTAAAAGAATAAGGTGTCTTTTCAGCCAAGAACACAGAACACCTGGCCTGTATCTGAACAGAAGCAGTTGCAGCAGGAGGCTGCAGGCGGGTGGGTCTCATTTGGGGGAGTTGGTGGAGGAGGCCCTAGAAGGCCTCAGGGAGAGTCCCCTCCCCTGACAGTGGAGTGGAGTGACAGCAGTGGGCCAAGGGACTCACGGAACGGAAGCTCTCTCTCCTTGAGGCCCTATGCATAAATCATGGAGATAACAGAACCACAGAGGCTTTATCAGGGCAGGTTTTCATGAATTGGGCAATTGACTATCTCTGGGTATACATTTCCTTTTCTGAGCACTTTCGGGAATATCTACAAGACAACCACCATTATTATAAAGTTTTACTAAGTTTAATTAACAGAAATGACTTTTGACACACATCAGGCACTAAGTGGCTCAGGATTACTGAGAGGCACAGCCCCCTGGCTGACCTCCATGTGTGGATCCTCATTCACTGCCCGTAACTGCAGATATTATATAATAACTATAATCATAAAGAAATTTAAAATCCCGGCAACTTAGGCAGGGCCAGACCTCTTATGTGCATTATCTGATTTAAGCTCTATACTCTTTCTGTGGTAAACTTTCTGTCACTAGCTATGTGTTCATAATAAAAAGAGGCACAGAGAGCTTAGGAAACCTGCCCCAAGTGTGCAGGTGGTGAGTGGCGTGCTGCAGGTTCCATTGATCACAGCTTCACTGCCTGTCTAGGAACAAAAGTGATCCTGGGAGTGTGTGCTCTGTCATACTGGCAGCCTCCTGGTTTCCCAGCTCTCCTGGAATAGCTCTGAGTGCCTTGGCTAGCACCTCTGCAAAACTCACCACCTCCACAGGTTCCAGCCTGACTCTGCCCCTGCTGAGACTTGGCATAAGGCAGAAGAGTCTTTCTGATTCCCTCCCTGAATAACTGCCATCTCTCAGCCACTTCCCAGAAAGTCAGGGGCAAGTTGTCATCTTTGCCAGCTGGACTCCTCTTTCAGCCCCCCATTCTGCATTGAGGAATCCCTGTGGGATGCACAGGGAAGAGAACACAGTCCTTTTGAAACTCAGCCCCTCAAGACTTTTCTTTCATACCTGCATTTTTCTTTTGCTTTAGTCACACAAGGAGTGTCCTTGCCTGTTCTTTGCAGACAGTCTTCCAAGCCTCTCAAGTGCTTCCCTGAATAATTCTGCATAACTAAGTTGTCTGTCTGCCTGCAACATTTAAGCAATAGTTCATTTTCTTAATCAATTTTCATATTCTCCACATCTGTTCTGAACACTGGTACTTAACTCAGTAGTGAGAGTGCTAAGACACTGACATTTAAATGCTGCCAAGACAATATACCCATGAAGGTGATGAGGAGTAAATGAAATGTCTGCGGTTTCTATCATCTCCACTTCCCTTCTGAGGAAGGAGATGCTCAGAGAGGTGAAGCTTCTAAACCCAGTTCATTCAACTAGTAAATTATGACACAAACAGTAAAACCCAAGCCAACTTCACTCTAAACCCATATTGTGGCCATTACAGCTGTGCTTCCTACACCTTAATGAGTACATATGTCATGTGGGTGTCTTGGTAAGCTGCAGATCCTGGTTTAGAAGGTCAGGGGTGGGGCCTGAGATGGTGCTTTAGTGATGAAGCTTCCTGGTGAGAAGGGGCTGTTGGCATAGACAGCACCCTTTGAGTAGCGAGGTTGTCTAGTGTTCAGTGAACATTCTTCACACACAGTGAAAGTGTCATCCACAGGCCCTTCTGAAGGTCTCAGATCCCTTTTGTCAGTGTATCAGTGGAAGGAGGTGGAACACAGGAGATGTAGTGTAGCGTTTCCCAAAGTTAGCTGCTTGAATCATCCACAGTGTCCCTTGATTGCTTACTGAATGTGACTCTTTGCATCAGCCTAGGCCTCCTGGACCACACTAGTAGGAGATAGCACTCAAAATGCTGGTTAAGGACAAGCTCCTCAGACCTTCCTTAAGCACATTCAAGTTTGAGAAGAACTGGAGTAGCCTCAGCACTGGATGAATAGAGAGGAAAATGCCTATCATAGAAGCTTACTGAGAAAGATCCGTGGATAGAGAAACCAAGATGATAACTCCCTCAAGGCAAAGGGAAGTGTATTCCTTTGGTGTAAAAGTGGGAATAAAGCTTAAAAGGTGAGTCATAAAGTTTTAGAGTTAGAAGGGTTCCAACAGATTAGGTTGGGGAAATCACCTTGGAGATCTCAAGAAGGAGATTGGTCTCTGCTACTGACCAGGACCAAATCAACCATGTCAATAAAAACTTGATGGATATTAAGTATTGAGTTGGTATACAGTTTAGAATCTCTCTTGACAGTGCTTGAGGAGAAGAGGAAAAAAAGGGAGTATTATTTGTACATGTTCTCCATGTGTATTAATGCCCATGACATAATCTGCTCTCATCCATTGCCTCCGAGGGTGCATAAAAGGCAAGAATGATTCATTCCTAGCTCATGTGAACACACCAAGCACCAGGGAGCAGTTAGTCATGCCAGGGACAATCTCCAGTCTCCAACTTTACAACTAGATTTCATCAACCAGCCTCAAAGCTCCCAGACATAACTGTGGGTCAAAACCACTGAGGAGACACCATGCTGGGCCTACTAAGTCAGAAAAATGGCCATCTCTCAGCTAACTTCTGGAAAGTTAGGGGCAAAAGCTGGCATGGTTGGCTGCCTGGCCTCCTCTCTCAGTCCCTAATACCATATTGTCAAATTCTTTAGCATGTGGGGGTGGAGTTGCTGGTAATGAGTATTTTTAAATTTTAAAAAACATTTAACAATGGTAACAACATTAATATCAATCAACATTGTTAAATACCAGCCATGAGCATAGTATGTTTTCCGGTTTGTTAACATCTTCAGCTATTTCTTTTCTCAGAGTTACATATTTCTCTTTATAGAGATCTGTCACATCCTTTGTTAGGTAAATTCCCATAGATTTCATCTTCTTTGTCACTACTATAAAAAGAATGGAGTCCTTGACTGTATTTTCAGCTTGACCATTGTTGGTATATAAAAAAGCTACTTATTTGTAAGTATTGATTTTGTATTCTGAGGTATTTCTGTATTTCTTGATCACTTCTAAGAGTTTTGTAGTTGAGTCCCTGGTTTTCCAGGTATAAGACCATATCATCCATGAAGAGTGAGAGGTTGATCTCCTATGACCTCATTTAGATACCCTCAATTGCCTTCTCTGAACTAATTGCAATGGCTAGGACATCCATTACTATGTTGAACAGCAGTGGCAACAATGGGCATCCTTGTCTAGTTCCAGATCTGAGTGGAAATGTTTTCAATTTTACTCTGTTCAATATGATATGGGCTGTGAATTTGCTGTAGATGGCCTCTATCAGTTTAAAAAATGACCCATCATGTCTGGAAAAATTACCAAATTTTTCTCCCAGCCTTTAAGCTGCAATTGGGATGACTTGCTGTTCTCTCATGCCTCCCTAAAAAAAAAAAAGAAAGAAAAAAGAAAAAAAAAGACCCATTTAAGCCTATTTTCTTAAGTGTTCTAATCACAACAGGATGCTGGATATTTTTATTATTATTATTATTATTATTATTATTAAATCATAGCTATGTACATTAGTGCCATCAAGGGGTACTATGTGCTGGTTTCATATATAATCTGAACTATTTTCATCAAACTGATTAAAATAGCCTTCATGGCATTTTCTTAGTTATTGTAAGAAGACATTTGTATTCTGCATTTAGTAAGTTTTGCCTGTACCCTTCTGAGATGCACTATAGGTGTGGCCCCACCAAATGCCCTCCCTCCACCCCAATATCACCCCTCCCCTCCCTTACCCTTTCCCCCATATTCTTGTGCTATTGTTGGGTTATAGCCTTTATATGAAAGCTATAAATTAGCTTCATAGTACTGCTGAGTACATTGGATACATTTTTTTTCCTTTCTTGAGATACTTTGCTAAGAAGAATATGTTCCAGCTCCGTCCATGTAAACATGAAAGAGGCAAAGTTTCCATTTTTTCTTTAAGGCTCATAATATTCCATGATATACATGTACCACAAATTATTAATCCATTCATGGGTTGATGGGCACTGGGCTTCTTCCATGACTTAGCAATTATGAATTGGGCTGCAATGAACATTCTGGTACAGATGTTCTTGTTATAATGTGATTTTTGGTTTTCTGGGTATATACCTAGTAAAGGAATTATAGGATGGAATGGCAGGTAAGTTTTTAGATCTCTAAGTATTCTCCAAACATCCTTCCAAAAGGAACATATTAGTGTGCATTCCCACCAGCAGGGTAGAAGTGTTCTTTTTTCTCCACATCCATGCCAACATCTCTGGTTTTGGGATTTTGTTATGTGGGCTAATCTTACTGGAGTTAGGTTATATCTCAAAGTAGTTTTGATTTGCATTTCTCTGATGATTAAGGATGGTGAGCATTTTTTCATGTGTCTCTAGGCCATGCACCTG